>JABUQX010002568.1:62500-66793 GCA_015478945.1 Trachelipus rathkii | reverse complement strand
TGATGATGATGATGATGATGATGATTGATATGATATGAGTGAGCTTGATGATGATGAGATGATTTTATGATTGATCATGATGATTTGATGTGAATTGGTGATGATGTTGATGATTTAGATGATGATGATAGATTGATGATGATAAATATGACATGTGATTGAGATGAATATTATATAATTGATTTGCCATGTCCAGTTAATTGTTAAGTGAATGATTTAGGTAATTTTATATAACTGTATTATTTGTGTTGTTTATGATGATGATTGAATATGATTTGTTAAAGGGATGTTATTTTGGGATTGAGTAATTTAGTAGTTTTGTATTAATTAATTTATTTGTTTATGAGATACTATTTGTTCAATGAGTACATATTTATTAATGGATTTTATAGTATTTAAACATTTTTGATTTATAAACCAAGTTGAATATTAGAAACAATTGTATTTGTACTAGTCAAGTATGATGATCGGAATTGAGACTGACGGTGTCCATGGATATCCCGCGACTGATATTTGTGGGGCAACTATGACATGCATGCCGCCATTTGATTTTTTTTTGATTGATTGATTTGTACTGATTTATTGAGATGGGATGCGTTTTAGAAACAGCTTTTAATGTTAATATAGGATTGAGTGATGAGGTGATGATGATGATTGATGATGATGATCTGATGATGATGAGATGTATGTGTATGATGATTTTGTATCGATGTTGTATGATTTAGTTTCATAAGTCTTTGTATATGATATTAATTATGATTAAATAATTGTTCAAAAAAAATAAGGGAAATTTTGTCCATAAAGGGTTATGAAAATTTAAAATAGAATAGAATGTATGAGTCGATTTGATTTCGTATCTATATGTTAAACTCGGTGCTGAGCACCGAGTGATAGCAACAGGTGCGGAGTCGCTGCATTATAATATGATATATCATATATAATTATATATATATAAAATATTATGAAGCAAGATAATTTATATTGATATATATCATATTAGAGAATATATAAATATTTAGTATATATATTTAGTATATATATAATTATGATAATATATATATAACAGGCTTGGGGTTTTCCAATACATATTGTCAAGTACAAGTTACAAGTACTCTAAATGGTTCAAGTACAAGTAACTTTAAAATTTTGTTCAGGTACAAGTACATGGTATGCAAGTACTAAAGTATCGTTAATGATATACTGTTCAATATATATAATATATATATAACTATTAATTATATTAATTAATATATATATATATGATAATTAATAATAATTATTATTATATTATAATGATAATATATATTTATATATATATAATATTATAAATATTAATATATAATTATATATAATATAATAATATTAATCTAGGGAATGTGCCATTATAGGAATATAAAACCGATACCGATATTCGGCTTAAAAGTATATCGGCGTAATAATCAGCTTCGCTATTTTCGCCGAATAGTTATTTATCAGTAAGGTTCGGATCAATCTAACATTTATAGTGGAAAAATATAATTAGAAAATCGATACTACTGAGTCGTGAATCAAAATATAGGAGAAATTTATTTTCTGTAGTATGGATAACTTTTATAGGTTACTAGATAATTATTAGTAAGTCTCTGGAGGTTGACTTATGAATCCAATTTTATATTATTCTCGGTATTATGCCTGATTATACACTATCCCGATTTTCGGCGAATCAATGGATTTCCTATTTTTTAGCATTTCCCTAGGAATGAAACAATAAATTCGATGTGCTGGCATACGTAGGCTAGTATATAGACGGATTACCTTTTGCGCACAGTATTTTCATACAGTATATAGCAAGTTCCAATGACCTGATGATTTCTATACATCATCTGGATAATACAGTTCGGATGGTCCGTCATTAGTTACCCAGGTGGTGACTGATACGATACTGTATGATGTTGTAATTTGACCGAAGTTTGTCCCTGATGCACTGTGTGTGACTTCTCGATGTTGCATGATAAATGACTAAGGATCCATGCACAAGAAGCTAATATTTTTATCGTACAGATGAATAAGCAGAAGTTAGGGAGTAATGAGCTTCTCACAGATCAGATGTGTAACGCTTGTTAGCATTGCAGTGAAGTGTAGGCCTATTCATCGCTTATATATCATTTATTGGGACTCCCAAGCTAATTAACCATGCAGTATGTTATATATATAGATTAAAGTTATCGCGAACTGTTTTATTGATTAAACACTTCACTAATAGAGTCGTTTAAAGTTGTCGTGTTTACACAACGCGCAACATATTATGCTTCGTTTCGTTAGTATAGTCTTACTCGGACTCGATTGAGAAAAGGTAAGTATGCATAAATTTCAAGCAGTTTGGAAGGCTACAATATTGGTACTATATATGGATTAGGTAAATTTGTGCGTCGACCCTTACAAAATGGTACAAGCATTTGCTTCAGTCAGCGAAGCAGGTTTTCACCACAATATACCTGCTTATTCGTGCTATTTGGACAGTCGGCCGGGGCAAAGGATCACTGATCCAAAATTGAGATATGCCACCGAGAAAAACCCTTCCGCCAAGGTGACAAAGACAGTTCGTATATTATACTAAATATATAACGTGAGATACCACTTGTCAGAAGAGAACATCATATTTTTATATTATTATATATAGAGAGAGAGAGCTCCACTACACATAAAACTGGTTTGATGAAACAATGTGAAGGTCCTAGGCCCTATTCTTGATAGTTAGATTTGCTTCCGCCCCCTACACTATATATATTGACTCACGTTTCCTGGTCTGTAGTGCGAAGAAGAAAAAAGCTGGTATAGATATTCTGATGGCCCCAAATTATCGACACTCCAGCGTATGCTGCCTTTGCTTACAACAATACTTGTGTTTAGAGGAAGAAGCGTGGAATTTTATTTTTTCAGGTGTAGCTACAGAGAATTTTATCTGGGAACAGGTGATAAATAATATTGGGATGTCCGACCGAGATAATTCCAGATAACATGTACAAGTGATTCAGATACTATGCTTAAGACAGCATGCTTCTATGTTCGTTCTCAAAAAATGGAGGGTAGACAATGAGATAAGTATTAAATTCACTCTCTACATTGCCGAGCTACAATATCGGAAATTCCGGAAACCTCTATGCGTATGTTGCCCAATTTATGAATGTTTAAGCAATCGGGCCGAATATGAGCTTTATTTAAAGTGAACTCCGCCCATCATACAAATCATAAAGATTTTTCTGGTCAAGACGTGTTAACCATGGACAAGTGAATTAAATATGGAATTGGACAAGTTATTTCATTATATATTGTTGGAGCTATGAAATTGAAATGAAGGTTGATATTCTTAGTACGCTAAGAAGATCCCACTTAGTTTTTCCAATCAAATAACTACGAAATGAGAAAAGTTTACTACCATCGGGTAGGTAGTTTACATAACTAAACCCATATCACTTTCATGATACATCCAATGTTGTCTCATATTAACCTTTATTCATGGTTGTATGTATGTATGTTTTATGAAACTATATCTATCAAAAGAAATGTTTTCAGTAGTCATTCGAATTTATCTGGCTTGGTTTCTCTTCTCTTCTATAAAATCTCAATATATATTTCAACTGTATAATATAATGCTATTTAAGTAAAGTATTAGCTAGTAAGATTATTCATATATATTTTATACATATATATTCTATAAAATATAGTATAGATATACATATATAGTATTGTTAGAAGTTGATCTAGTAGTATTATTTAAATTATGAAGTATCTAATATAAATATTGCCAATAATTGGTGTTAGACCACTCGTGATGAGTGGAATTTACATTATCCAGTAAACATTTCCAATAAAATTGTTACATTCTTGTGTTACACACTAACACAAATGTTGATCTCCACAAATAGCGGATATTTCATTAGGAGCTGTAGAACTTGATCTTTTTGGTAATCAGACAATTCAAATATAAAATATCAATTGCGTCAAAGAAACGCCTGTCTAAAGACTCTGTTTACTGCACAGAGCATAAGTCCTTACTAATTATTTCACCATCACAATGTCTCACCGGCAATTGTTTTAGCAAAATGCTTAAAACCATATTCGTAATAAATAAACAAAAATAGAACAAGATAACTATTTCTTACCTATCACAAACCACGATTAATTGATTAAATATTAATTAATTGAAAAAAATTGAAGAAGATTTCGTAGATAAAGAAATTTTAAGAAACAAATCTTTTCAATTGAAGTAAGCTTAAGGATATAAAATCGACAGGAGTCTTCATTTAGCAGATT
>JABUQX010002568.1:2500-57500 GCA_015478945.1 Trachelipus rathkii | reverse complement strand
TTAAGAATACTAAATTTCTGTCTGTGTGATATACCTAACAAATTATAATAACCTCACTAGAGCGCTGAAATGGACCTAACCTGGATGGATCAATATTGAAGTCTATGGGAGTTTTAACAACTTTGAGCAGCGTGTAAACTTTTTTTCTAAAATACCTCATAAACTCATGTTCTTTCATTTATTTTTTAGAGTTTATCCTTGATTTTATAAAAATTCGGGCGTGACAACCCTGCGTGCCTACTATCTACCTGGAAATTATCTTAGAATACACATATAAGAAATATAATATCAATACTTAGAAAAATGATAAAAAAAATATATTGGCAAGTTAAAAATGCCAAAAGTACTTGTAAGTACTTTGCAAATTTCAAGTATAAGAGGTCCAAGTACAAGTACAAGTACATGGGTTTTAGATTTACAAGTACTTGTACTTGAACCCAAGCCTGATATCCATACCAGTTTTAAAGAGATTTATAAAGTCAGTCTTGCACAACATCTGTTTCTGTATGGGCGTGTGTTCTAACCTCGTTACGTTTTTGCATTACATCCTTTTGTGTATGAGCATGTTTTCTATCCTCGCTACGTTTTTTGCGATGCAGGTAAATATCGAACAGCGGTACTCTATCAAATTCTGTGTGAAACGTAACAAGTCTGCCGCTGAACATTTGACTAATCTGCAACACCTAAAGAGTACAGCCGTTTAAACTAATGCAGGAGCCTACAATTAAGGAAATGGTGCAGGTAACAATAAAACGACTTGACTATGCTGTGTGTAGGTTATATTAAAAAAAATGTTCAAAAGTAACAAATTAATATAATAATAAGATGATACAAACAATAATAATAATAATAATATAATAATGAATAACTAATAATAAGATTTGATACATAATTCGGTAATAATACATACTACATATACATTAGTAATTAACAAACACAAAACACACGCTATAACCGGAACTTTGCGTGTTGGAACTCAATTATAACAAATGTTCGAAATTTGCACCGTCAACACGAATGCATGCATGACATCTTTTGAGTAGACTGTCGTAAACGTTTCGTAATGTATTCCGTTCTGCATAATACGGTGTGCTGCATAATATGATGTGTTGCATGATGTATCCTTTGCTTTAACTTTTCCTGTTTTAGGTGTCCCCACAAATAGAAATCTAGTGGATTTAGATCAGGTGACCGAGGTGGCCATGGAACTGGACCGTGATACCCAATCCACCTTCTCCTGAATACATTGTTCAACCAAGCAGTTACCACAGCTGCATTATGTGCCCGGATGCCCAGCCGTGTTGGGTAGATACATCGTGACGACGACATCTTAGTGGCAATGCTCCAACACGTCGCATGTGGTATTCGAGAGTAAATATCCCTGTAATAACGTCATCGACCCTGTCTTAGTATACAACAATGGGATAGCACATTCGCCGTTAACATTCCACCCCAGCAATTTAATGAAAACCTATGCTGGAATCTACGTTGTCTAATGCGATGTGGATTAGAAGGCGACCAGTGAGTGATCATGTATGGGTAATTATTTATACCTTCCTCGTACTGAGCCTGCATCCGTCCACAGATTAGGTTGAGGAAATTCCGGATGTGTTTTCAATATTGTCAAGATCCAGCGGCAGAACCCCTATGACACGTATTTGCAAATCACCCGGATGCAGGCCCTGGACAGGTTGCAAATGGTACGGATACAGTTGCACACGATGTACAGTTCGCCAGACATAGGTTTGTGACAAACTTAATCGATGCGACACATGTCTTATACTTACAGCTGGGTTATCCATAACTTGATCAAGGATACACTTCTCAGCATAACGTGCCGTATGGATCGCACCTCATTGTTTTGTATGTTACCTGACGTCTGACGTAAATCTTTGAAAGGTGCGAGTCAAATACACGATATGACGGAGCCGCCGATGTGATATCGACGTGATACTTCTGACTGCAGCATTCGCGGTTTGCCACACAGGAACCATATACAAAGACAGATGTTCGTATTCTTCGTCATGATATTATACATAACGAAACGCCATAGCACAATGTTATCACACTTTACACTATGTATAATCGTTCTACGTGTCATCAGGTTAGAGTAACTGTAAACTAAAACACTGTTAACTTGTTTGGTTGTTGATTTGGTATCTTTGTTAGTGTTAATTATTTTTATTATTATTATTTATAATTATTATTTATTATTATTATTATTATTATATTACTTTTTATTATTATTATTATGATCTGTGTATTTATTATATTATTTGTTACTTTTGAACATTTAACCATAACACAACACATGGTAATGTCGTTCTATTGTTACCTGCACCATTTGCGTTGTAGGCTCCTGCATTAGTTTAAACGCATGTAATAGTTTAAGGTGTTGCAGATTGTCAAATTTTCATAGAAGGAATGGTGCTCCAAAATTACTCCATCTATCACAGATTTCAATTTTTATACACCGCGTATGATCACCCTGTTAGATTATATATATATATATAAATAATATATATAGTATATATATATATAAAATAATATAATGATATTATATATATATATATATATATATATATTATTATATATACTATATATATATATATATATTATATATTGATATAATATATATTATTATATATATATATTATATATATATGTATTATATAATATATATATATATATATTATATATATAGATATATAATAGATATACGTGGTATATACTATATATATATTATTATATGATATATATATATATATATATATATACTATAAAGAACATTTAGTGGGAAGGTAAAGAATTTCTGCCTTCTCTGGGAGTGAACCATCACATGTTGCGAATGCAGGACAATATACCCCGGTGCTTTACCCTGAGCTATTCCGCCCCAACCCAAAAAAGTTGGGTTCAATAACAGTTTTAAACAAACGGAGCTCCCTTCAAGGCGACACCACCAGGTGTCCAGTCCTATCCCTCGTTCTTTTTATTGTAGATGTTAAATATTGCATATTAATCGCAATTAGTATAAGATGTAAATAAAGAAAGAACATTTATGGGCAGGTAAAGAATTTACTGCCTTCTCTGAGATTGAACCATTGCATTTTGTAATGAGGACCAATATATATATATATTTATATATATAGTAATATTTCACACTATAGTATATATAATATATATATATATATATAATAATATAATATATTATATATTATATATATAATACTATATTATTATATATATAATATAGTATATATGTGTATATGATAAGCGAAGATAGCTAATATTACAGTGGATATATTTATATATATATATATATATATATATATTATATAGTATTATATATATATATATATATATATAATATATATATATATATTATATATATACTATATATTATATATAGAATATTTATAAGTATAAAATGATGTAAAAATAAAGTGTCTGCAATACTGAATGCAGACAACCTTAAATATGGATTCATCAATTCGTTAATAGAGAACAAAAAGGCCATTTTGCTTATTTGTGAAAAAATTTTCTCATGAAGCAATGAAGCCTTCAAAAATGGTAGAACATTTAAAAAGGAATGCATCCTGACAAAAGATAAAGATGTGGAATACTTTCGCAAAAATGAACAATTAATTTCAAAAATCGTACAAGCATCAAAGGGATGTTTGCCAAGAAAAACTACAGATTTAAAGAAAGGGCTTGTTTTATCTTATAAATTGCAAAATGTGAAATAATGTGATAAACCTCACAGTATTAGAGCAACTTTTCTACTGCCAGTAATTAATGAAGTTTTGTATACAATGATTTGCCCAGGTAAAAGTGTTATAACAACCTCAATTCCTCTCAGTAATAACACACTATCATCAAGAATAGATGAAATGGCAAAATATATTGAAAACAAACTATGTGACACTTTAAAAACGAAGAATTTTCTCTGCAACTCGTTGAGTCATCTTTACTAAAATGAATCCTTGCTTATGGCATACGTCCGATATGTAATTTCTACTAAAGAAATTGATTGAAGAGTTTCTCTTTGCGGAAAAAATGGTTCCTTCGACACAAAAGGTTCAACAATTTTTGAAGGCTATAAAAAATGTTTTAACCAAAAACTTTAGGTGGTCTACTACAATATGTATTCAGCTATGATAGGTCGATTTCGTGGATTTATAGCTCATTTAAAAGAAACACAGTTTCACAAATATTTACTCTTCATGTATTATCATTGAGAACACTTAGCTGTTAACATCTTAGTGGACGACTACATGATACAATGAACATCGTTATTAAATCAGTAAATAAATCAATCTCACTCTTTAATGCTGTATCTTTCACAGCTTGGCTTAAAAATGGAGAGAATTTGAGTGCTGTTGTTGCAACCGCAGGTACGATATTTCTCAAATGGAAATTGGTTGAATCTTTATTTTTTTAAGGAATAACTGTCCTAAATTTCTTAATCATGTGATAGAAATTTGGCATGATATATTAAGGAAATAAAAGGCTTTTGAGCATTGTGTATCTTTCCAGATTATTTCACCAAACTAATTGATAATCAATATCAAATATGCAGGAAATATATTAAATCTTATTTAAATCGTAAGGAATTATATTCTTTTACCAGCAAATTATCATTTGCAAAGAACATCGTAGCGAACGAAAGATTTTCTGCAGTTCCAAGTCTACAATTATACATTACAATGATTAGATATTAATTTAACCCATATTGAATGCTATTGCTCTCACTTGGCACTCTGAAAGAAGGACTATTAAGTTACAAGATTTGAAAGATCTAACTGTACTAAATACCTGATTGAGGTCGTGAAGTTCCATTTCTTCTATGATGGCTTCTTCTGTTCACCAAAATTTGCGTGAAGAAATTATTGACTTACAAAATGATATCGAAGCTACAATACATTTTAATCACCTTGGTTATGCAGCATTTTGGCACCCAAAATGCAAAACAAATATCCTAAACTTTGGCAGGAATTGAAATTATTTTTATTTGCTTTTCCTTCATCATATTTAGTGGAGAAAGGATTTAGTGCAGTATTGCAATTCTTACTAAAACAAGAAATAAATGAACATAGTCCAAAAGAGGACTTTACGACTTCGACTGACAACATGAGGCTAATTTGAAGATTCTTGCAAGTGCTCATCAATCCCCAGGCAGCCATTAAGTTGAAAAAGTTAAGTAAATTAACAGCTACTCGGTAATTCATTTTTATATGCAATTTCTATAATCTTTGCTATGCCTTTTACTCCATCTATAAATAATATTTATATATAATATTATATAATATACTATAGTATATATACCCGGTATATATACTATATATATTATAGTTATATATATATATAATATATATATATATTATATTATATATATATATAAGTATATTTATATATATAATTAATATATATATATATATATATATATATATATATATATATATATATATATTATAAAATTTTTTTTCTCTATGAAGGGGATGGGGCAATGGGAAGTACAGTTAGCTGAATGTGGGTGATACACAAAAAAAGGTTGGGAACCACTGTTGTAGAGAATTCAAAGTATTAACAGTGATGTATTTGGAATGATTCTGGTTTTCACAGAAATAAGAGAATAGGAGAAATCAGTAAGCATAGAAGACTGAACAAGTGAATTATATTGTGGATGTGTTAAAATGCACATAAAAGGACAGAGAATACTAAACTTTGTTAAAATATTGTCGAGTCTTTGACGAACAAAAATTAGTTCCAATGATGTGATTCAGGTCCTATGATGGAATATAATGTATTCAAGCCCCTGCGATGGAATTCAATAATTTCAGGCCCTGACAATGGAATTCAAGGTAAAAGTCCCTGCAATGAAATACAGGCCTCTGCTTTGGAATTCACTAATTTCATACCCTGGCGATGGAAATGATGGCTTTCAGGCCCCGTCAATGAAACCTGAAAGAGAGATATATAGTAAGTATCTCCTTTCTTAATTAATTAGCTTTAGTGTGTTAAAACAGAGAATTGTATATAAAGTCTTACCCTTTAAACTAGTGTAGTTATCCACGAGGGCTCTGGATATCTTGGGTAAATATCTTTTGTAGGAAGATTCAGTATCACTTTACCTAGGTTATAACCTTTGATTTATAAGTATGAAACATGCATATAAATCACTATTTCATTTCAAACCACAATTAGAGAATTATGCTTACTACGGGAACTTATGTTTTAACACTTGATCGTTCAATGACGTAAAGGAATGTTATAAACATGTAATATTAAATATTTCAATGCCTAAGAAAAAGAACTTAGCAGTTAATATGTTCATATAAACAATTTTGATAAATGAAGTATAAATAAATATGAAATATAAATAACATTTAATTACAAAAATGTCTTTCCATCTCATACGAATGGAGAAATCTTATTTTGCAACTATAAACGAAAATAATTAAATAATAATGGAGCCATCCGAGATTTAGGATGGAGATCACCATTATAGATGGTTTAGGTGGTAGAAGGTATTTGTAACAGTGTGGATGTCTGAGGATTAAAGCCTAGTAATGCTGTTGCATGTATCGGAGAGGAAGACTGGGGTATTCTGGGAAGAAAACCAGAAAACTCAGTCTGGTCAGCATTAAGAGTAGTACTGCTGAATTGTAGCGGTTGTGGATTGAATTGGCTTACAGTCGAACTGCTCAGAATGGCTGAAGTTTCAAGAAAATTCGGCCTTGGTTTCTCCTTGAAAAAGGAACTTAAAATGATGTTCCTACTAAATCAAGAGTATGAAACTCCCCCGCATTGGGATTTATTATAGAAGGATGGGAAACAAAAACGGGAGAAACAACAGTGCAGCTAGGGGGAGTAAGAACTGAGGAAAACTGAAATTGTGGTGGATAATCATGAGTGTATAGATCATGATAATCCATGGATGGAGATTCCATAAAGGAAAAGGTCTCACTAGTAGAAGTACTAGGACCTCGGGTTGGTATGTGTGGTGTGTCAGCAAAATACTCTTCCAGGAACAAAGGCAGAAAACCAATTGTTTGAGATGTAACTTCGGGGGGTCACTGGTGTTGGAGCTATGAACAAGGACACTTTTGGTGGTGAAGGACTGAGTTGGAGAACTTCTGGGGGGGAGAACAGAAGTTCTCACTAGAGAAATCTGTGAGCCTAGAATATAAGTATTCATTTGCCATATTTGTTCCAGTAAGTCAGGCAGTATGGAATATAACCATAGAAATGGGATTTGTTGGAAGAAATCCCTCGAAATCATGTTCCTCCTCTTTGATTGGTTCGAAACCTGATTCAAACAAATCAGGACCCGCGAGGGAAGAGCTATCGTCGCCAGCAACGTTGTCAGGAATCTCTACGTCCTCCATTTCTTCCTCATCCTCGTCTTCATCCGTGAAGAACTGTAGGTGAATCTCAGGATTTCGAGACAGGTATTTGCGAATATACATTGGCCTATCAATCCACCCTCATAGATGAGAGAAGTGGACTTTCTGGAGTTTTTATGATAGATTGTTGGAATGTCGGACAAGATAAGTGACTCAGTATTCATTTATCTCCACTATATAAGGGCATTCCCATTTGCTCTTGAATTGAAGAGTTGCTATGTCCAGTGTGGATGACCTTTTTGGCCACCTTTTGCCCCGCTCTGTTTGGTCTGAAGTTTGCGCTACCCTATTTCCAATACTGAGGAAAACTGTGAGTCGGAGAATGTGACTTCTGCAAGAGAAAGTCGGATGGAGGCATATTGAGAGCACTGTGGGAAGTGTGGTTGTAAATGAGAACTGAGGATGAAAGTTCCCCATCCCAGCTAGTCGGTTTTTCCAGAACCAAGCATTTGAGGATCTGAATCAAACTCTGGTTGAATCTCTTGCACACTTCATTGCTGGCTGGATGGAGTGGTGAGGTTCGGATATGCTTGATATTGTGTTCTTGGAGGATGTTCTGGAAATTTTGTGAGGTAAATTCGGTGCCATTATTTGTCAAAATCTGATTATGTACTTTCTGAAGAAGTGGAAGAATTTGGTGTTTTAGCTTTTGTGAAACAGAGAAGGTAAATTTATCGGATAGGGGAACTGCAGAAACCCACTTTGAAAAGTGGTCAATGAGGACCATGCAATATTTTTTGCCAGAGATAGTCTTTGGAAATTGTAACAAGTCCATAGCGCAAAGGTCAAACCGATACTGAGCTTAAATTTTTAACATAAGAGGGGTCATTGCTGAAGAGAATGCTTTCTGTTTTTGTCTAATGGGTCAACATCGCACAATGTCAGAGGCCACTTGGTTTACCTGCATATGCCAAAAGTGTTTATAGATCAGCTGCAGGAGTTTATTACGTCCAATATGGGCACAGTAAATATGAAGGCCTAAAACTTATGTGAACAAGGAAATCAAAATGACGTAAAGGATTTCTTCCGACTTCAGCTTGTAATAAAGGACCCCATTCTCAAACATAAATTGAGAACGAAACAGCTTATAAACTTTATTAACCCTGAGCTAACCCTTACTGTTAATCCTATTACTCTGCATTACCCTTATTATCAATTTCAAGTCTTTATCTTTAGCCTGATTATTCAGAATATCAAGTTCATTGATATTTGGATCGGCTACTTTACTGACATTCTCTAATTCTATAACTGTGAGCACTTGAGGATGTGGCTGAACTCCTCTAAGGCTGATACCTGTGGCTACAACGATTAACTTATTATCCTCCTGACAAGCTAGTTCTCTTTGAGCTAGGTCAGGAAGGAGTTCATTGCCCCTCAAAGAACTGGTTCCTAATATTAAGGCGTGTTCCATATATTCATTTGGTATTATAAAAAATAGTGTTGTTTGTGTTGTAATTCCCCCTTGAAACCTTGGAACAAAATGGTTATAAGTTGAAGCTGAGTAAAACTCGTCTTTGTCACACTGAGATGGGTCCCCATACTCCGCCCCAGTAGTACCAGTTAGGAAGCCCTATGGCAAGTTACGCCTATGCATTGATTATCGAAGCTTAATTATGTCACTAAGATGGACTCTTTCCTTTTACCAAACCTGATAGATATGATTTATAACATGCATGGGAATACTTATTTTTCCACCATAGACCCTGTCTGTGATTATTATCAGGTTCCGATGGAGCCCGATAGTGTTGAAAAAACTACATTCTCTACCCCCTTTGCTCAATATGAATATTTGAAGATGCCTTTTGGGCTAAAGAATGGCCCAGTCACTTTTCAATGTGGCATGATACTTGCACTGACTGTGTTACCATGATCCAAAGTGATGGTGTATTTAGATGATATTATCGTCCGTAGTAAAACAGAAGATCATCTAATCACTTTGGATCAAGTACTTTCAGCCTTGGAACAAAATGGTTATAAGTTGAAGCAGAGTAAAACTTGTCTTTGTCACACTGAGGTGGAATTTCTGGGTCATCATATTTCCAACAAAGTAATCCTTCCCCTTCAGAAAAATGTGAAAGGAGCTTTAGAATTTCCTGTCCCTACCACAGTAAAGCACCTACGTCAATTTCTGGGTATGGTAAATTTTTATAGAAGGCATATTCCGATTGTTCACAGATTAGTAAGCCATTATCGTGTCAAACAGGAGGTAAAACTATCCAGTGGACTCCTGAATGTCAATAGGCATTTGATGAATTGACAAAGACCTTAGTTAATCCCCGTTTATTGGGATTCCCCGATTATGGTTCCAATATATCCCCAATGGAATTGCATGTTGATGCCTTTGATCTTGGCGCTGGTGTTTGTCTTTCACAAGTCCAAAATAGTGAATGTAAACCCATTGCTTTCATATCAATGACATTCTATGATGCCCAAAGAAATTATGGGGTCATTGATAAAGAACTTACTGCATTACGATGGGCTGTAAAATCACTAAAACCCTTTCTTTTGTTGAGTTAAATTTATTATTTTTACGGACCATATGCCTCATATATCTACAGAACATGAGCCTCTTTGATGGTGGTTAGCTCGTACCATGGAAGAACTCAATGAGTATGATTTCAAGACTCGACATATCTCTGGTACAAAGAATGTCATTTCCAGCGCACTTTCTCATTTACCTGTAAATGAAAATTTGGTCCCTGTGCTGGATTATTCATCCATCAAACTTATCCCTGACAGTTATTTTCCCATAGAAGTATTGGGAGTAGACGATTCCTTGCATAAATGTCCATTTTTCTATATGGTACAGTAGATCGTCACCTAGAACTTCGTACTGCTGTCACAGAGGAATTACGAAAACACCCACACAAATATAAACTGCAAGGGAAACAGATCCAAAAGAAGTTAAGATTATTGCAACTCCCTGGACAACTGCCCATTCCTGAGGTTATTACTGCTTTTTCAGAACTTTTTAAGGTTCCTGTTTATTTTTATTATACATAATAGTAATCAGCTAATTATTCATGGAAATCAATTTAAAAATGAGCTTGTTATTTAAAATGTTTGGGTGGAATACATTACAATTACCTAATGCCTACCTCTGTTAATATAACATAATGGGAAAATACAAATGCTATTAATAGAAAAAAATTATTTATGGTTAAATTATAGCTCTGACCTTAGAATAGAATCGATTGTAGACCCAGTGGCCTATTTTATATTGTTATAAAATAATATAAAATTTTTGTCCTTGTCTAACCCTAATCTGATAACATTATCATGACTGTCATGATAAAGTCATCATGGGTTGGAAAACCTTGATCACTTTTTAAGTTTGTCGATTCTGATGAGAAGCTTCGATGAATATTAATCTCAACTTAACGATGTCAGGACTAGTGAATCCTTGTAATTATAATTGGATCAAGAATTATGATTTATCATAATTCTCGTTCTATCTTTTCATGGTTATTTATTATGAATATTACCCATATCTTTATATATGCATTATATATACAAATATGGGTGGTATGTTCATTTATTGAACACCTTGTTGTGGTTATTTACATATTTGTTACCTCATCCTAATGTTGCAATGATACATTGTATGCATGGGTATGTCATTGTGATTATCACCTCTAACCTATATATTTTTCAGAGGTGTAGTCTGATGAGATGCTCTAGAGAAATGATATTCCAGATAGTACATGTGTCCTGAAGAACATTTCTAAGTATCATGCATTATCTTTCTTTTCATTTTATTCAAAAAGAGTCAAATACTGTCTTGTACTAGTAACTTATTTCTGCCTGTGCTACTCATATAGATAGTAGCACTGGCAGAAATATGGCGTCCAGAGCAAAAGTCTGCCCTGCCGTAAATGCCATACATTTTTCTGAGGAATTTCTTCTCATTTCTGAAAAGAGCAACCTCAGAAGAACCGATGGCCATCAAGAGGGGCATCCTTAATTAGGTTTAATTGAAGTACTCTGTGTTATAGATAAAAAAAAAAATGGGAAATCAAACACAGACAGTACCAGGCTGAAATAAAATATTCATCTGATTAAGAATAGTGAGCATGGAATTTAATTTCTATGGTTCAAATTTATGGTATATTCAAAATGTCTAGCTATCTATCTAGCTAACATTAAAACTATAAATAAGAAAACTTTTTTGTTCCTACTCAATTACAATTGTTATATTTCATTTCCATTATAACAACTAATATATAATTTCTAAGGCTTAAGGATTTAAATTCTAAGTGAATCAATTTGTAATTCATACCATATTTCATTAATTTTTTTAATATCCAAAAATATTTCTAAATCAAATATAATAAAAATATATCTATCTAACTATGCTATCTAACTAACAAGAAGTTACTAGTACAAGACAATATTTGACTTTTTTAATAAAATGAAAAGAAAGATAATGCATGATACTTAGAAATTTTCTTTAGGACACATGTACTATCTGGAATATCATCCCTCTAGAGCAGTGGTGCCCAACCCGTAGCTCGCGGGCAACATGTTGCTCGCGTACCGTTCTAATGTTGCTCGCGACTCGCGTATTCAGATTTATCACGTTTATTAAAAACTAAATAGTTTTAGAAATTATATATATATATATATAAATGATACATTTTATATGTTTTATATATATATATATTATATATATATATATATATATATATATATATATATATAATATACATTGTATTTTATGGTCTTCTGCCCCTTAGGGACATGGGGAGTCTTGTGTGGTAGCGCGTGACATATCTAAGGCTTCTGACAGGTTATGACACACACGCTCACCTCTAAGCTACCCTTTCTTTGGATTTCCTCCTTCGCCTTGCTTACTCTTGTCTATTTTCTTCAGATCGTTATCATTTCAGCTCTTTTTGATGGAGCAACCTCTTTCTCCTTTATTTGTAATTATGGTGTTCCTCATGGTTCTGTTTTATCTCCACCTTTATACCTACTTTCTTTAATGGTCTTCTGGACTCTAAACTCTGTTCACTCTTATGCTGCTGAGTCAACTCTCCATTCCTCCACTCATTTCAAATGTGCTCCTCGTTTGTACTAGAGTTGCCTCTCGTCTACATTTCCGATTCAATTCTTGCTTGATGTGGTCGGGATTTCTCAGTGGCTAACCGCATCTTGTGAAATCAACTCTTTAAAAACTCAACTTTTTTCATATCTCCCTCTCTTAAAACACCTCCCAACTTTCTTATCCCCTTCGACTGCTCTAACGTCTCACTGAACAACATAATATATTCTTGGACTGAAACATAAAATAATGAATTGTCTTGCGAGACCTCATACCAAATTGGGTGCTAAAATGGTCTCAATGAAGCTGGGAATTCTGTCTAGATTGCGTTGAATTTTCTTCTGCTCAGTTAACTCCAGTTATATAAGAGTCTTATCCCCCCTGTATGGAATACTGTTATCACATTTCGGATGGATCCGATTCCACAATCCATTTGGATAGCGTTGAGGCTAAGGTTAAGAGACTAATAAAACGTCCAATCTTTCTAATTCTTGGACCCTCTTCTCTGCCGAGGTGATATTGGCTGGCTAATCTTTTTTCTATAGGTTTACAACGGCAGGTGCTTCGAACAATTGACCTCTCACATTTCTCACATTCCTCAACCACTGCGTCGCGCCCTCGCTAAAACAAGAATGTGTGAATATCGGAGACTCAAAGTTTACTCGTTGGGTGACCTCCTTCTTCCAGCCACCACCTGTTTTGGGAACTAATTGCCTTGCATACCATTTTTCCTACAGTATTCAATCTTCCTCTCTTTAAATCTTCGCGTCTACGTCCATCCTGAGGGAATTGGGTGAGACAAGGCGGACTGGGTGAATTTACTTTCCTTTTTGTTTTTTCTTTTCATCTTTTTGTTTTTTGTGTTTGCCCCCTCCATGGCAAAAGGTCCCTGCCGGTGAATGTGCATTCGTATATATATATTGATATATTTATATATAATATATATATATAAAATATATATATATATATATATATATATATATATATATATATATATATTATATAATATATATATATATATATATATATATATAATATATAATAATTAATAACTTTTAAAATAAAGTAAAAGTTACCTTTTTTAAAAAGGTCGTCGTCATATATATATATATATATATAAACTAAAAAATTCAAGAACCATCCATCTGGCAACATACCTACGTCACTCAAAAGCCTATAAAGTGACTCATATAAGCGCCTACATACTTACTCTGTTTGTCGCTACAAATAAATTCAAGAACTGTGGATAAGATAACCCACCATAAATTTATATATAATAATTAGGTATATGAGAATTAAAAGTATAATATACGTTAAATTTTATAATTGAAAGTTATATATATATATAAATTATTATATTATAATTATATAAATTATAATAATAACAGTAGTATTATATATTACATTGGTTAGTGCACAACTAATATAGCAGCTTTCAAATCACTTTATCTGCGGTTTCGGTGAGACACAAAAGTAATAATACTATAAATACAAATAATCTGACTACAAGTATTTTCCAAGTCTAAAATAATAGGAAGTTGAGATGCCTCAAATATATATAGACAAAAACTATATCATATATAGAAACATCGAAAATATATAATATATAATATATAATCATAATTATTAATTAAATTTTAATCTATGTTATACTATACTCATATTTTTATACATATTTTGTGACTTATTATTATTATTTTAGTAAAATAATAAAATATATATATATATATTAGCAATATTATAACAATATATATAATGAAATCAATTAATTAAATTTTTTTACATAATGTATATATATATTATATTTTAAACTTTGTTGACCCATGGACAAAATCCCGTATATAAACTTTGTTGACAGATGTAGAAGAATTTTCTTAATTTAAATGACTTTTTGTATGGAATTTTTTAGTCTCTATTACGATTTGATAGGTGATGGAAGTGAATATTAAGAATGTCCCTATTATCCTGCGCAATAAAAACGAATTTAATTTACAAAATATAATTGACGTAAAAGATTTCTATAATCAATAAAATTAAGTATTATATATATTATATATATATAATTATATATATATTATATATATATATATATATATATATAAATATATTAGTAATATATATGATATATAATATTGCCAAAGTTGCACCTAGATGTACACTTAGGTCTGAAACCGATCTAAAATAGGTTAGGTGCATTGCTCTGCAACGGTGAACCCGTCTGGGTAGTTCTACTTTCCACTTTAACTTTAGTTATGGCATAAAGTGTTGGTTAGTGTTATGATATATTAATAATATATATATAGTAATATATTATGTATAGATATATATATATTATATCATATAATAATATTATATATTATATATAAATATATAGTATATATATATATAATATAATATAAAATATTATAATTATTATATATATACTGAATATATAGTATATACTGAATATATAATTATATAATAGTATGTATATAATTATAAATATAATTATTATATATTTAGTATATATATATATATAATATAAATATAATAACATAATATTATAAAAAGTAGATTTTATTATATTATACTAAAAATTATACTATATAATAAATGATAAATATATGCTAAATATATATATAGTTATATATTTCCACAAAACTAAAATATATCTATAGTAATATTAAAATATACTATATTATAATTATATTCTATAGGTATATAATATATATATATATATATATATATATATTATATATAATATATATATTATATATATATATAATTATATATTATATAATAAAAATATACATATAAATATATATATAAAATATTAAATACTATTATACACAATGCAGATATTAAGCAACCAATATATTTAAAAAGTTTATTATCATAAATATATGCTAATATATAATATATATATAACTGATATCAATATATATATATATAAATAAGTATATAAAACTAACTTATATATATATATATATATATTATTATAATATAGTGAGTGAGTATATTACGTATATATAAATATAACAAATACAATATATTATAATATAATAATATATAATATATATATATATATATTATAATTATATATATAAATTCGCTCCATTCATGTGTACTTATATTATTTTGAATTAAAATTTTGATATTACTTAGATTTTCGCATATTATGTAATTCACAGTGACATCAACTATATGTTTTGCCGGCATTCCACCAATACTGTGTTTTCTGACTGCGAAAGAATATTGAGCACAAGGCGTTAAGGGTCACGTCTCTAACAGGGGTTCAGAGAAAGAAACACCAGATAAATATTTTCATTATATAATAAACAAAGAAATACTGATAAATATATATAAGTACACACCTCGTCCTAACTATCTAGCTAAACCTAAATAATAATATGTGTACCCACACGAATCTGGCTATATTTATCTAACGTTTATCAATAAATATAAATATAACAAACATTAAATCGTACTTCTTATCTACACTAGGACACCAAGGTCCCAAACTAAGTTTATCATAGTTTTTTTAATATAAGCTGTACACAGAATTATATATGTTTCTCAATTTATATATGTCCAGTACCACTACTTTATAGAGATACTTTACAAAGGCAACTTTACCAGACGTAACTTTATTAGTATCCAGTTAGTGCAGACCTCTAATCTTCCAACCACAATGACCAGTCCACTGAAAGTGCTCCGCAACTACCCTGATGCTCCTCGTGGTAGTAGTGAGTGCTACGACGGCACCCTCCAATTCTTCTGTATTATAGGGAGTGCTATATCGGCACCCTCCAATTCTTCTTTATTATAGGGAGTGCTATATCGGCACCTCCAATTCTTCCTTATTATAGGGAGTGCTATATCGGCACCCTCCGAGTTCTTCTTCGTTTCTATAGTGTAAGTGCAAATTATCAAGGCACCCTCCAAGTCTTCTTTTCTTTATAAGGGAGAAGCTATATCGGCGACCTCCAAGTCTTCTTAGTAGAAAGTGTTTCACCATCCGCCGAGCCTCCACCAATAACTACATGAGCCGCTGTGACCACTCGCAACCATCACACCAATAACAACGGACCACACCACAGCTTTGCACCGGATCCTAACAAACAGGGTCCTCACCATCGCTCCGCACCACCAACCAGGCCCATAAAAACAGAAATAGACCAGGTAACACCATATACATCTTTTAATATGTACAGTAATAATAATATAATGAATTATAATAATATATAAAATAATAATAAATAATAATAAAAATAATAATAATAAAAAAATAATAATAATAATAATAACAATTAATAAATATATTAATAATAATAAGAATGATTAACAAAACAATAATAAATAACAAATTTGTATAAAATAAAATAAATTAACAACAAATATTCATAATAAGATGAAATATTAATAATAAATAATAATAATAAATCATAATAAGCGTCGTATCACTGCTTACACACTTAAATAAAGTCCCATACAGCACAACAAACAAAATACACTATTCACTTTGTGGCACATACATTCACAACTTGCAGAGATATACTATATAAAATAAAAATAACGGTGAAACTTAATACTAATAATACTAATAATACTAATACTAATACTAATAATGATAATGATAATGATAATGATAATGATAATGATAATGATAATGATAATGATAATGATAATAAATAATAATAATAATAATAATAAACTATAGACCTCGCCTTTACTTAAAAACCTACAGTTTTTTCCAACTGTCAAATCCTATAATATATATTTTAAGCAACCATTTATGCTTCATCATTACTCGGCCAAAATATATTACTCGATATATTATACAACCCCCACACTCCCGTTAGTAATACCAAAATGTTAATCAGAACCTTACTTCTAATTTCTGTCACCAATCCACTAACGCATTATGAATCTTTAAGCGCTATTTCCACCGTTGGTTCAAATCAGCTATTTTTTGTCTTCTAAAATATATTCCATCGTTAATTTACCTCACTGAACCTAATATCACTTCAACTCGATTTATCAAAACTACCTTCACCAAGACACCATATTTTACTAGCAGATTTCGTTAACGCAACCTAACCTATATTCATAATACACATATTGTACCTACTAAACTTTACTCCACCCCAATATTCGACTTCTGTAATCTTTAACCAACTCGTGAGAGCTGTACCCTTCCTTATTAAAGTATTCTCTTTGACGTATTAAATACTTCAACTCTAAACCTCTTTTAATGCTCTCAAATGCGTATCGAAACCTAACATTTATTCCTGATAAGAGTCCAATTAACCACACTTTAATATTTTAAATCCAACCTCTAGAATTTCGATGCCTAAAACTTTCCACAAATTCTGCATGTAAATTCAAATACAATGCGAATTTCACTGATATCTACATTCTTTAAACTTTTAAACTTTAAAGTATCAAATCTTTTACTATCATAGAAATTTACTATACACAAGTTATAATTTTAAATATACGCAATTCAACTTAACTTACCCGATTTCACGGGACACGAAACTTCTAGGATGGTTACCACTAAAACCTCTTCGCAGCAACGATAACACTTTCTGATCACAATACACTTTAACGATGACAACTTTCTGACAAAATTCAATTTAAGAACTACTTGAACTTCCTTCCTTTGAAGACTTGTTGCTCACAAAACCATCCAAGAATAAAATATCTTTTTTTCGCTCACGACATCCTTCGTATTTGAATTTGCATTTGAGGATTTAGTTGGTTTAAGAATCAATCTGGCATACGAACCAATCTACCATAATATATATATATATATATATATATATATTAATATATTATAAAAACATTAATAATATTATTATTTATATAATAATGATAATATATTATTATTACTATAATATAATATATATAATAAATATATATATTATTATATATATATACATATAAATAATATATATATTATATAGGTAAAGGCTGAACATTCTCGTCTGACCTTGTTGAATAATTTACGATTATTTATCGATAAATATTCGATATATCGATATCTTTATATATATATGATAAAAATATAAAATTACTATTATTATACGTATATATATATATTATTATTTATTAATATTAATATAGTATACTATATATTATACCCTATATATTTATATATGTTAAAATATATTAGTATATGTATTAAAATAATAAATATTTAATATATAGTAAATCAAATGTTCCAAATGGTTTTGAGATTTAAAGAGTACGAATAACGAAATAAGAATTTATGCGAGAATAAATTGTCCCAAAAGTACTCATTTTTTGGGATTTATTTTTTTGGGGCGGTATTATCACTAACGAATTATCCCACGGGTTAGTTTCCGGCCCGCGATGTCAGGAGTCGGTCTCAATCGGCCATCTAGGTAGACTACGGGACTTAATCGCCCCCCTCCGGTATGTCTCCGGAAACACCCCGCTCTTTGTCTTTGGTTGTGTCCCGGGCGGTCCTTTCCGACCATCCCCTCAGGAGGTGGTATGAAACGTCCCCCCTCTCCGTCCACCCATCGGCACGAGAGGCCCCCTAAAAAGTTATACTCCATTTTAGGCGGGCTCGTTGGACTCACTGCTGGCCGCTTAAAATTAGTATAATCTAAATCATATAACTATATATAAATGAATAATATATATATATATAAATATATTTTTATAATATATATATATATATATATATATATATAGTATTAGTATATATATATATATATTAATAAATAATAACTATTAATAATAATAATATAATTATATATAGGCTAGATAAAAGGTTAAAACACATTCACACACAACTGATCCATATAAAAACTTCAATTTAAGACACGAAAAACCAATTAATAAATTCTCTTTTTTCTGCTTTTTGAAATTGCATTTCCAATGAAACACCATTATTTTCAAAATTGCTAAAAAACCTAGCAAACTCCATTCGATGTTTTGTTAAATGTTGCCAACTCAAAATGAAGGCACATTTTTTGATTTTAAAAAAATCAACTGAATCAAACTAATTATTATAAGATAATGAAATTTAAAGCGCACAAAATTAAGTGATCGTGTATTAAATTTCCTAATAATGAGAATAGTTAAATCTAAGAAACTGAACATGTGAGGTTGATAACCGGTAAACCTTAAAAAAAAATTATGATAAATCCGCTAGTATACATATATGAGCGAAAGATATCAGTTCATACATTGAGAGTCTCATGATGTGGGATATGATATTGTAACATAAATAAAGCTTTCCTCACTATTATTCTGAAATTTCGGAATTCTTATCATAACACTTATAAACACAACTAATTATCTTAAGTATTTAAGTTCTACTATGAAAACAAACTATTAATAAATCCATTTACGAGAAATTTTATTTTCTAACACTTTTCACTAATACCTTTTTTAAACTATCTATATGATAACAATAGTAGCAAAATCGACGTTAATTATATCACATTAAAATCAAATTTTCACAATAGAGTTGGAATAAATTTTTAAAAATCAAGGAATAAACAAAAATATTTATTGGACCCTCACTGCGTTCAGATGTTAAATTTAAATGACGTTTAGTATATTAATATAATAGAAAATATTTTAATTAATGAAACGGTCAAATAATGGCAAAAAAGATGAATATAAAGCCCAAATTGTCTGAGCAACATCTAGTATCATTCCAAAATGGTGCGTTTCCTCGATAATTTGCTAAACAAATAATACAAGAATAAATATCGATTATCAGGTCAGTATCGAAATATTATATCATATTATGCTCATAGAGAACTATACTACTATATATATATTAAATATAATATAACTATTAAATTAAAATATTATTATCTACTTATTATATATCCTAATTATAGTATATACTATTTATTTTTGAATATAATTCATTTCAATGAATACAATACTTAATATATATATTATTTTATTTAATAATATATATATACTGAATTATAAATATATATTAATACTACTAGAGTTATTTATACTAAAAATACTCTAATAATATTTTAAGATTTAACAATATAATTTATGATACATATATATATCGGGTATTTGATATATATTAATATATAATATAGGTAAATAAAAATATACTAATGTATATTAACTTTTAAGTATAGTTATCTTTAATATATAATATTATTGTAATATAATATGAGTATGGTTAAATTATTAAGAGTATAACGGAAAAGTATATACTAGATATATTATAGATTTATTAGTTATATAAAAGTTAAAATTATATTTTTTATTATAGCAGGTATTTACAACTACTATAATTAATATAAATATTTAATATTTTAGTATTATTTAAAAGCATATAAAAGACAAATATAATTTGATGTAAATATATAATTATATTATTTATAATAATAATTATAACAAAAAATATATACTCATCCACGTCATCGAGTGAACTACTATAAAATAATACATATAATTTAAATATAAATTCTACTATTTATTCTGCTAATATTATATGAAAATAATGACATTACAATGAACAAAACACAAATTATTTATCAAAATGCTGAAAATACCAGTTAAAACTCACTCCAAATTATTATTTATATAAAGATATATACTTATAAACCCTCTAATAAATTATAAATTTTCATAATAAATGTAGTTAGAAATTTATATATAGTATGAAAAATAAATATTATACTAGTATATATTTTATAATAAGAATATTTCCTAATATAAATATTATATATTATATTAGATGTGTGTTTGTGTGTGAGTGTGTGTAGATGTGTGTGTAGATGAGTAAAGAATGCGTGGTTGTGGTGTGTGTGTGTGTGTTGTTGTGTTGTGTTTGTCGTTAGAGAGTAATTATAAGGTTGCGCTTTTCGCGGAGTGAGAATAAAATAGAGGTTAAATTTGTAAAACATTGTAGGGCAAATTTTTTAAATCTTGGTCGCTAAAAAATATAATATTTTTTATAAATTAGTAATAAAAGTCAAAATTGTTGATTTTTTTGAAAAAGCTGTCAAACATTAAAAATAAATATCTTAGAATAGGAAATAATGATTTCCTTATTTAATTTAGAGAAAAAGTATATATCTTATAAAGGAAATCAGCTATGAATGTAACTAATGATCATATGAGTGACTCTAGGGTTTCATATTTAAAGAGGGATATGTATGATATCACCGGTGTCAGAGATTTTATAAGGTAAGTGCAATTGGCCAATAAACAACTCATGTGTCTAGTTGAAAATTAAAAAAGAGGTTTACATTTTTACTGGAGTCTCAATGGTTATTCTAGAAAAGTGTAATCAGATATTGCGATTTGACAACAATCTTTATAGGAGAAACGATCTGTATAGTTTACTTAGAAATTTATGCAAAAAGCCTGGAAAATAGATAAAAATGCGCAAGAGAGTGAAACGTCAAAAAATTAGGAGTTCGCGTGCCATTATTTGTTATATTTAGAAGGCGAAATGAGTATGTAGCATCTAGCGAAAGTAATCAATTTTCCGATATGATTTGGACTAGTATTGGAAAAGAAGAGACAGGTTATGATCGGTATAAGGTATAATCTCACGGATATTAGTCGGTTGAGTTGTGTCTGGGATCGACACGCGCTGAGCGTGCCGATGACAAAAAATAAGTTGAATTTGGTATCAGATAAAGTGAAATGGCTGAACTGAAGAGAGAATTTGATGTTGTGAGATGTTAAGCATAGGAAAGCATAGAAGAAGAAAGTGCATAACACGAGGTGAAATAGTCGGGGTTTTGTAGGGTAATGGTAGTGGCTTTGACCAGGAGAGAAATGAACCCTCACATTGACGAGATACCACCGGTTGAGTGTACCAGTGTCCGATATTTCTCGTGATGCTCTAGAGGTGTGTAATTATTTCATAAATATTGCGCAAATGATTTCTTCTATCTTGTGCGGTAACTAAAACATGAGAAATGTAAAGAAAGTTGTGGGCCTTTCTTTTCGAACTTCGATCTAATTTTCTCTTACTACTTTTTTCGTGTTCCGGTGTATGCTACGCACCTCACCCCCAATCTGGGGATATTAGGATTATATATAAATATATATTATAAATAATATATAATATACAAATATATTATATTGAAATATTCATATTATAATATAAAATAACGTGATATCTATAAAATTTATTAAATAGACACATATAATAAATACTAAATTAATATTTATAATAAGTAATAAATTTATCTACTTAATTCTATGTATATCATTATTTGAATATATATATATTATATATATAATAGACATTATATTACATATTAAACTTATCGTACACTATATAATATTTATTAATTATTATATAATATAATAATAGTACATATATGATAATATAAAAATACCGTTATTATATATAAACTTACTAAAATTATTAAAGTTAATATACCCAAAAATATCAAATGTTGAATAATATTAGGGATAAAATTACGTACTTTAAGAGTCTAAATTATGTAATTGATTGAAAAAGGACTTCTTATATTTAAGAAAAACAGTAATTTTAGAAGTTATAATTTTTTAATGAAATAACAGGGTTTTCAAAACTAATGAAAATATTTGGTATATAATAAAAAATAATATTATTGTAATAATTTCATTAAAAAACGTCATATATAAGGACTAACCTCATTAAAACTATATTATAATATATTACCTCATTACTGGACATTTATGGAAAGAGACTTAGTCATATCATATTGGCGAGAACAACATTATTTTTTATTATAAATAGTGGCTGAAAACAGAGTATCTCTTTAATAATAACTAACATCTGTAAGATTTTCCACACTACAAAATACATTACACAACTAGTCTAGAGTTAAAAAGTTAAGAAGTGAATAAAAATATTCGTTATAGACTATCATAAATAGTAGTACATAATAATGTATCTTAATATTAAAAAATTAAACAATAAACAAATAAAATTTCCTACCAATGTTAAATTTTAAAGAGAGAAAGAGAGTGAGAATTCGACATATCGTAATATATTTAATTAACCTAGAGATTAAGAAGTTGCTGTCATATTAACATGAGAAGTGCGAAATACAAATCATTATATGAGTTATAATAGTAAAAAATCATGTACAGATATATATGAGAAAAGTTCATTATGAGAAGAAGCAACAAATATAAATAGACATCTAAAAAAGTTAATTATACATCTAGTTTGAGAGTAAATAATCACTTTCATACTTTGAATATATTGACATTTATCAAATGAAAACAACATTATATTAATTTTTGTCAAATGCATGAGAGAGATATACCGGCTTGAACAAGGTCTATAAAGTACTCTTACCCAAATTAAATATCGAATGTGATTAATAAATTCATACCAAATTGTGAGAAGAGATTCATCGAAAAAATTCTCTTCATTTCTAGAGATTCTAATACAATTGGTTATAGGCTGGAAAGACATTAGGGGAAAAACTACAGAAATAAGAAGTATATAATTATTTTTATTAAGAGAATCAGCGTGTCATTCCCAAATATCTAGAGACATATGCTTGGATTATTGAAAGGCAGATGCGATGGAGGAGTTTCTTGGGGGTGGTGGATATATATTTAATATAATTATAAAATACCTAAATATATGAAAATTATTCATTATACAAACGTCCATAATAATTATAAGAACGTGTATTTTATAACGAAAATATTAATAAAAATTCTCTTTTTCTGCATTTTTGTAAAATTATGCATATATTTCAATGAAAACACTATATATATAATTTATTTATTCATAATCATGAAAAATATCCAGTTAATATACTCAATTTTAAGATATATTACCTACAAATAATTTCAAATTAGTTGAAATTTAATTAGGTAAAAAATACGTACTTATGTAGTTATAAGTATATACTAAATTATTATAGTAATGCTAGAATAATTTAGAGAAAAAGGCTAATTTTTGAATATATATATATTATAATTTATTTATTATAAACAGGTATTGCACAATTAACTTATATGTATATAATATATAATTTTGTGTATATAAAAACAAATAATTGAAAAATTTATTCATACAAAACAACTAATGAGTTTTTTAAGACTGATCAAAATTTGATTGAAATCTGGTCTCATTTCTGGCAGTTCTGCCCAACATTGTTTCATCACATTAATAACACATTTTATTATTTTCAAAATGCATGAAAACTCCCCGTAATAAAAATAAACCTCAATTTATAAATATGAATTACCAAAATTATATAATATTTATCAAATATTGAAATTTAAAGTAAAATCGTCACTTTCTAAGGATATGTATTTCTTTAAATTATAAAGGAAATGTCAGTTAATGAGATGCGAAATTTAGAATGAAAAATAAATAGGTAAAGTAGATTGCTTTATTATTTATTTACTATGTAATAATAGTTTGAGTTAACATAGTAAATTTTTATTTAAAAAAAGTTATCTTACATATAATTATGAGGCAATATAAATTATGCATAATGGAGTAAGTGTAGATTTTAGATTAAAGAAAAAACCATTCCTATAACAAGGAACATCACTAATGTATGAAAATAATCTCCATACTTCATTAAAAAAAAAATCCAAAAGTTCAAATCTGTATAGACTATCATAACCTTTTATTCGCCGCGTAAAATTTTTATATTTATATATTTCAATTTTCAAGACCACTAACATTCATCTACAGCACACAACATCTACACTAGCCACATCTTCAATAACACACCACACACCAACCACACACACATACATCACATCCATCTACAAACAACATATCACACATCTGACGGAGAATAGAACACCGCTTTAAAACAACAAACAACTGAATACCATTAATTTGGTATAGAATAATCTATTCAACCATATGTATCTACCGTCATAATCTCCGGCGAAATATTTATTTAAACTTTGTTTTTTTACGTATAATAATAAAGAGCAAAAAAATAATCAGCCATTACTTTTATAGAGTTCTTATATAAACTCACACCTTTCGAGCATTAGCATCTAGATGGTAGAGATTCATTAAGATAACTAAGAAGAACGCGTGAATGTCAGAGTCAAGAGTGTTTAGTATATGTCATTATAAACATGATATGAGACTTATTCAAGAGATTTCTCAGACACAGCCCTTACAACATAGAGAAATATATATTTTATGTGAGGAAATATCAACATATATATGAGCACCAAACACTATAAAATTAATGTGATTTTACTTTATCTATGCATTAAAAAATACTGTACAACGTGGTTTCTTATGAGTTCTCAATTATGATTGGGTTGTTTTGTTTATCATACAATCTTCATCTAGAGTCTTTTATATGCACCACACTAACTAATAAACTTACCTTAACTTAACACAATGCAAAATACTTTGCAGACTTGTATATTATATAGAAAAATATTTGCTTTTTCTACGATCTGAAGTTATCTAGCACTCTATTTTATTGCTACCATCGAAAAATACTGCTGAATGAAAAAATATATATTTTTCACGGTCTAGTATTTGCCGCTATTTCACATGAAAATAATATATGAATCCTAATATTAACCTATTACCAAAAATAATATATCAATACTCTGTTGAAACATTACGAGCAAATATAGCGTTGCGTACTATTATCTCAAAAGACGACTATTAATAACTATATGGAACGAAATTGATGTAATATTCGGCGCCTATGAAAAATATAATTATATGTAGATATTATAAAGAGAGGGGACGTGAATTTTTTGATAAAAAGTTGAAAAAGTTTATATATGAAATTGAAAACAAGGTGTCGTCCACACACGATTATATGTATGACAGACCCCAATCAGGAATATTCTTGGTTTCCAGATTCAGCTGAGAGAATTAGAAAACGGGAAAAAAGATTTTAGAGAACTGGTATATGAGGCAACTTCTAAATATATTATTAAAAGAAACGTACGACTATAAATCAGCGGAAGATTGAGAGAATTCGAATTAAGAAAATGATATCGCTTTCTTGCCATTTATATATGACAAGATGCCATTTCGAAATGAAAGGGAACACTATAGTAAATTTTTCAGAGTATGGCGAAAGGGTATTGAACCGATATTTAAAACACTCTATATTTATAAGATGAGCACAAAAGTAACTCAAGTAGAGTATGAAATTTAGGATTAGATAATGCAATTTATCAAGACACACATAGCCCAGAAAAAGAGTAAAGGTGTATTAGGAGCTGTATCTGAAACCGACGCTTTATTTTAATGAAAATAGTTCAATATTTGTTTAATAGACCAATTTCATATAGTGTGAAACCTGTTTCATAAAAAATTTTTTAAACTTTAAAATTACGCTTTTTCTTAAATTTTCACATTACAAATTTAAAAACTCTTAAAAGTACCGATTTTCACTAAATTTTAACATTTTGAAATTTATTTGGTAAATCTTAAAATGAGTTTTTAACGGTATTTTTTTTCAGCTATAGAAAAAATAATGTGTTTCATGAGAGATGCAATTTCAAAAAGCAGAAAAAGGTGAATTTATTAATAGTTATTTTAGGTGTCTTATAAAATTGACGTTTTTATATTACAATTCAGACTATTTGTTTTTAGTTACCCAAAATATTTCACTATTAGTTGGAAAACCTCTTTTAAATAAAAAAATCTCTAAACTTCTTAAAAGATCTACCGCTGATTTTCGTTAAATTATCACATTACCATTATATTTAAGAACTCTTAAAGAACGATTTTTTCCTACAGAGTCTCAATCATTTGAAAATTATGTTGAGGTAAATATACTTAAAGTGTGTAGTATCTAATCAAGTAAGGCAAAGGTAGTATATCGAGACAATTTATGAAAACAACCAAAGCAATGAGATGGTGGTAGTTTGGTATTGAGAGGAATGGTCAATTTCAGAAACAAGCGCCGCAAAACGTGAATTTATATCTAATACTTTTGAGGCGAACAGTATCTTATATCATGATGTGAGTTTATTGTATATCGAAGCAATTTCCACCAATATGCAAGCTTGCTCTCGTTTAAGTTCCTAAACCGACGGATAATAATCCCAATATAATGTCTGTGTGATAAATCCAGTATGTGATAAATATAATAAACACTCATTAAACCTCTAAGAGTCGACACTGACAGAGCTTTCTACTCTTGTGAACGAGAATCGTATATACGAAGAATGATCTGAGAGACTTCCCATTAGAATGATCTTAAGATATATAGCGAATGAGTTTTTTACCATTGAAAGGTTCTACACAGTCTAGAATAAGTAATATACTATGGTGAAAGTGCGTAAGAAATGATTATTAGTTGAGCTTAGGAGGAATATACATGTCGACGGCGGTTCTATTGATACAAATAGAAGTGTGTGATCTAATAAAAAATATGCAAATTCTAAAAGCAGAAAATGATGAATTATCAATTTATTAGATTTTATGGATATAGAAATATCTTCATATAAAGCGTTTTTAAAAAAATAAATTTTAATCTTGCTTAATAAATCTGATATTTTTTATTTTGGTTATTTTTATATATTATATATATATTAACCTCTCATATTTTATTATTTTATGTGAAAATTACCTGATGCACAAGAAATAAATTTTATCATTTACTAAAATATACGCTTATATCTTTAAATTTTTACCCAATTATTTTATCATTTATAGAAATTTCTTCATTAACAAGTACATAATTTTATTTCATGCATTATCCTTTATTTTGATAATTATTTTGGTATTAATATCTAATATTATGAGTTTATTTAACGTATTTTTATGCTTTTGAATAAATAAATAATGTGTATTTCATTGAAATTTGCAATGTTCAAATAAAAAGCAGAAAAGTGTAAATAATTTTATAATAATGAAAATCATTTTATAAAGAAGAAGATTTTTACTCTTCGTCAGCGGGATTCGTACGTTGGACTCCGCGTTGCTGAGTTAACAACAACCGGTATGCTCATCCACTATATATGACCTTGTATTGAATTGCTCAATCGCACTCCGTGCATGCCTTCTAAATATATAATTTGAATTTTTGCTTTATCAGAAATCTGTCTAAGTTTATTTAAAGCAACCTGCCTCGGCGTTTTATTTCTCACTCCCATACAAATGTACTAGGTAGGTGTACGAGAGGCCCCTTGCGCATTTCAAACCCAACTATTAATTAGGTAGCTCTGTTACGAAATTGTGCACCGTTTCGTACTTAATCCTTTCATATCAGAGTTATTTTAATGATCTTTTTTTTTTTCAAACTAAAGGAATAACCAAAGGAATAAACCGCAAAGATGGCAGGCATCGGGGTCTCCTCGGCCTTCGGGGAACTACGGGGTAGGACTATTTCCCCCTCCGGAGTATACCGTACTACCTAGTCGAATCCTTACGCTCTCGTGTTGAAATAATGGCGGTGCTTGTCTTTGGAGATAGGAAGATTCATTTCCTAACCTCCCTCCACAAACTCGAGCCGTGATCTTGGTATACCTTACTACACCCTCTCTCTTCATCTATTTATCCACTCTCGTTCGCTGCTCTCAGAGACCTCCTATACTGATTTTCCTATAATTTATACTAACATTTCTTATTATTATATACTATTGATGATAATATTCATTAATAAATTGCAGCTTTATATGCTGAAATCTCGCAAGAGTTATTTGACGATGCATTATATATGAGAAATATTTATTCAATGTCGTTATCTCTATTGACAGCATGACCAATCAAAAAAAGCATAATACAAGTGTAATTTTTGATATTAATATAGTTTTAGGGTTCTGAATTGACGTTTTTTTTTTATATTGATAATATTTTTTACATTTATATATATTTGATATTTTTATATATTGCCTAGCTTCTATCACATATACTTATGTATATTTGGTTGTATAATCTGCCAAGTATGTCTTTACTTTACAGAGAAATATTTTCATTGCGTCTGAGAAAAAATTTATCCTAGTTTTTTACAAAAAATATTATCTAATTTCATATTATAACTAATATATTATAATAATGGAATCAGAACATAAGTAATATGCTTACGTATATCTCTCGTCATAACACTTCACTAAACTATTCTTATATATACAAGTTAATTTCTATGGTAATAACTAAACTATATCGTGGAGATTAATTTATAGAAAGATTAAAATTAAACACAAGGTATATATTCAATCTCTTGAAAAAAATAAATGTACTGTTGATTCAGGTTACGGAGTAATCGCATAAATATTCCATAAAGAGAGGAGCAGAAAGAGTGAATTTATCTGAATCCTTAAATTGAAACGATTTTTAATGTGAGAGATTTCTTTTAAATTTAATATTAATTGTTTATATTATTATATATCCATAAATAATTTCATATTAATGTTATGTGATATAAACCGTGTTTTTTAATAAAATATAAATTTTATAAATACTAACTAAAATTACTAGACTTATGTCTAAATTTTCACTATACTTAAATAAATTTATAAGAACTCTTAAATAAGACGATTTTCCAAATTTCAACCAATTTGAATTATTTGGTAAATCTTAAAAATATGAGTTTTTTATTATCAGGTAATATTATTTAGCATTATAGTAAAAAAATAATTGTTTATCATATTATAATTAGTAATAAAAAAAGCCTTATATTATTGTAATATATTATTATAATATTTAGAGGGTGGGAAGGATGTCTCTGTATTTTAATATATTCATCAGTCCGTCTCGAGAGTGAAACTTTACACATTATTGATTATAAAAAATCACTATCAGCGATGGATGCGGATTAGTGAGTAAAAAATCACTAACTCAGACGAGTAGTATTTCGCAGATGACGTGAGATTATGCGGATAAATACACTATAGTTTTTTTAGATGTAATTTGATAGACACATCTCTAGTTACACTTACTTTCTAAAATTACGGTTTTTTCTTATAAATTTTCAACATTACAATTATTGATTATGACTCTATAAAGTATACGATTTATTGTCCTTTATAAAATTTACAAACATTTGATAAAATTATATGCGTAAATCTATTAAAATTAGTTATTTTAACGGTGTATAATTCATGACATGTATATGGTGATAAAAATTAATGTGTTCATTAGAATATATACATAATTTCAAAAAGCAAATAGTAAATATTTATTCATAGTATTTTATATGGAGTCTTAAATTGATAAAAAACGCACGATAAATTTCAATATTTATGTAAGGTTAGAAGGATAGATGATATTGTATGAAAATAAAGGGAAAATATAACCTGTTTTAATAAATAATATTTTATTATTATATCTTCTAAAATACGCTTTTTCTTTAAAATTTTCACATACAAATTTTAGAACTCTTAAAAGTAGCGATTATTCCCTAAAATTCCAATCAATTAGAAATTATTATGGTTAAAAATATCTAAATAATGTAAGTATCATGTGGCAAGTCTTCGTTCATTTATAGCGGCAGTCGAGGTGTTCGCACGAAAAACACACCAACCGATTAATTTTCTTGTGAGAGAACAAAAAAATTGTTCGAATTCTGTACAATAAAAAGCCAAGATAACTTGAAAGTTATAATTAAATCTTTTATGTGTCTAATTTAATACATTAGACATTCTACTATATATATATGAATAATTTGTATGGCATTACTTCAAATTATGTAATTTTATTATTATCTCGATATAACCATAACATCTCTTCGATTTTTAAAGATTCGGTATGACATACGGACAGCTTACTCCGCCAGCTATATATTAGAGTCCCTGAGAAATAAAATAAAAATAAAGTCGTTATACAAAAACCTAATCGGTTAACAGCATAAGCTATCGTTCATATTTTTTGTGTATCTGTAAATAGACTCTTTCATCTATCTCAATTATCAGTATTATATTGAGAGAGAAAGACCTATGCTTCACAAGGATGAGCACATGGAGCCCCCATTGTACTACTTAAATATTTCAAAACTATTGAAATATTATTCAGGTAAAATATCATATATATATCTAAATAACAATCTTTTAAAGCTATATGACTTATGCGCATGTATGAAATAATACTAATATAATGGGATTTATCCAATTAAATATAGCAAATTATCATAAATAATGACAGAGAAAGGCGAATTTATTATTCAGTTATTATAGGTTCTTTAATTGGACGTTTTTTATGAAATTTACAATATTATTTTTATATACCAAATATTTCATTAGTTTGTTGAAAACCTCGTTTTGAATAAAAAATTTAGTTCTAAGAATTAAATTTTTCTCTTAAATTTTCACATTACAAATTTAGAACTCTTAAAAACGTACGATTTTTCCTAAATTTCAACATTTGAATTATTTGGTAAATCTAAAAATTGAGTTTTTTAACGGTATTCAGCCATGTTGACAAAAATAATGTGTTCATGAAATACAATTCCAAAAAAGCAGAAACAGCGAATTTATCTTCATAGTTTTAGGTGTCTTAAAATTGACATTTTTTATTGAAATTTTTATTTTTTTTTTTTTTTCAAAAAATTTTTTTATTTTGAAAAAACTTTTTATTAATAAAAAATTTTTACTTACATAAAATTACGCCTTTTTCTTAAATTTTCACATTACCAAAATTTAGAACTCTTAAAAGTGAGATTTTTCCTAAATTTTCAACTTGTGAAATCATTATTTTTTAAATCTTAAAATTGAGTTTTTAAACGGTATTTTCAGCATTTGAAAAAATTAATGTGTTTCATTGAAATGCAATTTCAAAAAGCAGAAAAGCGAATTTATAATAGTTTTAGGTGTCTTAAATTGACGTTTTTTAATGAAATTTCAATATTTGTTTTTATATACCAAATATTTCATTAGTTGTGAAAACCTGTTTTAATAAAAAATTTTAACTTCTAAAATTACGCTTTTTCTTAAATTTTCACATTACAAATTTAGAACTCTTAAAAGTACGATTTTTCCTAAATTTCAACATTTGAAATTATTTGGGAAATCTTAAAATTGAGAACTCTTAACGGTAACTTTTCATTAGTTGTGAAAACCTGTTTTAATAAAAAATTTCAAACAAGCAGAAAAGTGAATTTATTAATAGTTTTAGGTGTCTTAAATTGACGTTTTTTAATGAAATTTCAATATTTGTTTTTATATACAAAATTATAGACAATTATATATTTCATTAGTTGTGAAAACCTGTTTTAATAAAAAAATTTTTAACTTCTAAAATTACGCTTTTTCTTAAATTTTCACATTACAAATTTAGAACTCTTAAAAGTACGATTTTTCCTAAATTTCAACATTTGAAATTATTTGGTAAATCTTAAAATTGAGTTTTTAACGGTATTTTCAGCATTTGAAAAAATAATGTGTTTCATTGAAATGCAATTTCAAAAAGCAGAAAAGTGAATTTATTAATAGTTTTAGGTGTCTTAAATTGACGTTTTTTAATGAAATTTCAATATTTGTTCTTATATACCAAATATTTCATTAGTTGTGAAAACCTGTTTTAATAAAAAAATTTAACTTCTAAAATTACGCTTTTTCTTAAATTTTCACATTACAAATTAGAACTCTTAACATTACATTTTTCCTTAAATTTCAACATTTGAAACAATTATTTGGTAAATCTTAAAATTGAGTTTTTTAACGGTATTTTCAAGCATTTGAAAAAATAATGTGTTTCATTGAAATGCAATTTAAAAAAGCAGAAAAGTGAATTTATTAATAGTTTTAGGTGTCTTAAATTGACGTTTTTTAATGAAATTTCAATATTTGTTTTTATATACCAAATATTTCATTAGTTGTGAAAACCTGTTTTAATAAAAATTTTAACTTCTAAAATTACGTTTTTTCTTAAATTTTCACATTACAAATTTAGAACTCTTATAAGTACGATTTTTCCTAAATTTCAACATTTGAAATTATTTGGTAAATCTTAAAATTGAGTTTTTAACGGTATTTTCAGCATTTGGTAATTCTTAAAATTGAGTTTTTATCGGTATTTTCAGTTTGAAAAAGCCAGAAAAGTGAATTCTATTAATAGTTTCAGGTGTTCTTATTTGACGTTTTTTAAAAAAAATAAAAAATTTTTATTCCAAATATTTGTTTTTAGAAACCAAATATTCATTAGTTGTGAAAACCTGTTTTAATAAAAAAAAAATTTTAACTTCTAAAATTACGCTTTTTCTTAAATTTTCACATTACAAATTTAGAACTCTTAAAAGTACGATTTTTCCTAAATTTCAACATTTGAAATTATTTGGTAAATCTTAAAATTGAGTTTTTAACGGTATTTTCAGCATTTGAAAAAATAATGTGTTTCATTGAAATGCAATTTCAAAAAGCAGAAAAGTGAATTTATTAATAGTTTTAGGTGTCTTAAATTGACGTTTTTTAATGAAATTTCAATATTTGTTTTTATATACCAAATATTTCATTAGTTGTTAAAACCTGTTTTAATAAAAAAATTTAACTTCTAAAATTACGCTTTTTCTTAAATTTTCACATTACAAATTTAGAAAATTCTTTATAAGTAAATCTTAAATAGATTTTGAACATTTGAAATTATTTGGTAAATCTTTAAATAAATTGAGTTTTAACCGGTATTTTCAGCATCTTGAAAAAGTATAATGTGTTCATTCGCAAATACCAATTTCAAAAAAATGTGTTTCATTGAATTTATTAATAGTTTTAGGTGTCTTAAATTGATGTTTTTTAATGAAATTTCAATATTTGTTTTTATATACCAAATATTTTATTAGTTGTGAAAACCTGTTTTAATAAAAAATTTTAACTTCTAAAATTACGCTTTTTCTTAAATTTTCACATTACAAATTTAGAACTCTTAAAAGTACGATTTTTCCTAAATTTCAACATTTGAAAAACATTATTATGTTATATAAATTACTATTTAAAATATGAGTTATTTTAATATTAGGATTATTTATTTAGCAATATTTAATAAAATATATAATGTGTTTAATTAGGATAATCATCAATTTTTCTGAAAAGTAATATAAAAGTGAATTTAGTTAAATATGATATATTATGTATTTTGTCATTCAAAGGTTGACATGTATTTAAGAAATTATCATAATATTTCTTTTTATAATTTATATATAATTAATTAATACAATTATTTAATTGTTAGTAAAATACCTATTTTTTATAATTATAAAAATAAAATATTAATATTATCTCTAAAATTACGTTTTTTCTTAAATTTATCTAACATATTACAATAAATATTAAGAACTCTTAAATAGTTACCATTTTTACCCAATATGTCAAACCATTGATTATATTATTGGTAAATCTTAAAAAATTGAAGTTTTTTTTTAATATAAGTATATCTTACAATAGCATATTAGAAAATTAGAATATATTGTATGTTTCATTGAAATGACAATATATCAAAAAGCCAGAAAAAGTCGGTAAATTATTATTTATCAGCTCTTTAAAGGTGAGGTCTTAAATTGACGTATGTTTAAATGTGAATAATTTACTAAATAATTTTGTTTTTTATATTAATACCAAAATATATTTCTCAATTATGTAGTACTAGATATCTTAAAAAAACTCTCAATGTATCTTAATACAAAAAAAGCTCGTTTGTTAGAGCTTCTAAAAATACGCGATTTTCTTAAATAAATATAAGTTGGTGCCTATTATTCGCTAGACACACTCGAGAAAAGCCTTATATATCTCAAAGTATAATCTAGTTTTTAGTTCATCTATATATTTTGGTCACAGTGGTGATATACTGTGATTTGGTCAGAGTCTGTGATAAAATTTAACTCTAATTTGATTGAATTGTGAGGAGATATCTAGTTGCGTGTTAAAACATGTGGTTTAAGATTCTGTATACAAGACTGATTACTGGAGTTTAGTGATATTTAGTGTTGAAATGCCTGTAAAAAACGATTTTGAAATTTCGAGAGTTAGATGTGTATATCAAAAAGGAGTGATGCAAAAGTCCTCTTCAATTTATAATAAGCAAGTATATCAATAGGACGTAATCATTGTCTTCATTTTTATAATGGTGTCCATTGAGAGTAGTTGTACAATTTTTCCTCAATACCATATCAAATTGGTTTTATACAAATTAATCTTCAGCAAATATTTATTTGTTTATTATAGTGATGTGTGTGATATACACACATTATATTAATAATATTATGTGATTATAATTAAAAATTTAACAAAAAAAATTACTTAAAGTAACTACGCAAGCGAGTGTCGTGATATCTGTACTAAAAATTTACTCCTTTCTACGGTTAGAAATCATATGTACACAGTCCATCAAAAAGATTCGAGACTCTAATAAAGAGTCGATAACTGTATTTTTCTCTAAATTTCAACATTTGAAGTATTTATTTTTTTTGTTTACAGAATACAGGATGACACAGATGTATGTTGAAAATTTTTTCAATACAGAGCAGAGTGCAATCTATAGGTACTAGACATATTAGAAAAATAGTAATTGTGTTCAATATGAATTATCCAATGAGACAAATTATTTCGAAAAAAGCAGAAAAGCGAATTATTATCAAGTTTAATGTAGAGGTTGATATCATAATATATCGTAATATTAATTAATGAGAGAGCATTTTCAATCTCGCTTATTTTTAAAGTATAAACCCAATAGAATATATACAATTAGAAGAGTTATTAATGAGATATGCGTATGAACCCGTGTTTATCTATGTCTAGATAGATAGATATATCAACAAATATTCTCACTGTATATACATAGAATTAGGAAATACGATTGTGCCTTAAAATTTACGACAGTTATCACTATAAATTATATATACCTCTTCTGTTTATATAGTGAACGAAAGATTAATTGCCTAAATTTCAACATCTTCTGAATATAATGGATAAGCGAAAAATGTCTTTAATATATTGTGGCTGTTCTATCTTTGTGAGATCCTGCTATTTGGTAATGGTTGCAAGCATTAGGAAATGAGAGAAGCATACGAAGCTAATGCGTATGTCTAGAGAGATTTCCTAATTAAATATCAAATCTAACACGCAGAAAAGGGAAAGTCAACAATTAGAGTAATGTGATTAACAGAAGAGGTGCTCTACTTAAATATCTGCATCGTGCTTTTTCACATCAAATCTCCACAGTGATTTGTTATTATATACCAAATATTTCATTAGTGGTGAAAATTCGCTTTGGTTTGTTGAGAGTGAGAGAATATTTCAAATTTTAACGGTCCTTAACATTCAATATATAGCGCTGTGAATTTTCTCTGTATAGAGATGATTTTTTAACACAATTACCAATTAGACCTAATATAGACCATAGCTCTCAGAATGAGTTTACGATTTTTCCCTTACCAATATTATATTTCATATCACACTCTCTATTGAATATGCTAGTCGAGGAGTAAGCAAATATATCCAACTGTAACATTTGATATTTTGTTAAACACTTACAGGTATATCTAAATTTCCTCTTGGCATCTGGAGAACCAAAAATAAGAGTGTTTCATTGTATATAAACAAATATGAGATCGATATTTCTATATATACTATCATATTGCACGAGTACATATATTGCGTGAATTATTTGATTGAATATCAGTTCTTCTAGTAGTGCGTACTATCAAGTCCATCGTATCCTGAGATCAATGACATACAATGTTTCTAATAGGTGTTGAATTAGCCTTATTAAATACTAACATATATATCGTGTACTTTCATTTACGATTCAAAAACTTCTATAATCAAATACAATAATATAATTTTTAGTTAAATCTTACTTTTAGCGCAATGTCAATAAGTGTGTTATATATACATATAAAATATTTCCATATAATCAGTACCTATATCGACTATCCTTTAAAAGAATTACATTATACACAAAAATATACAAAACAATTAATATATTAAATATATGGTAATATCATATAAAAATTAAGTTTAATTAACCGAGTATTTATATCTCAGCCACTTCTGTAAAACGAATAAGTGATGTTTCCCATATGTATATATACAGACTTCATTTCAATAAGTACGTACACAATGAGATAAGTGTGAAGAAATTTTTCATATACAATGCTTGATCACGCTGGTGTGCTGTCCGTTATAGAATTATATCGTATTCATAAGTTTATATTTTTAATAAAATTTTACGTTTATTATATATTTTTTAATTATTATTAATCCAAAATATCAACAATAATTATTCCATATTGTTATATCGTGTTTGAGAAAAACCTGTTTAATAACAAAACTGTTTAATTGGGCGTGCATAAAAGTATATACTACACTCGTGTGATATTTATCTATACACGATCCAAATCTATTTACATCACAAATTATTGAAGAACTCCTAAAAATATAGTATACTTATAAACCTGGCTATATACAACTCTCATTTATCATTTATTAGATTATCAATTACTAGAGATAAAAAATTACTTACCATATTAATTAAACGGCATCTTCAACACTAAATATCACTAAACTCAGTAATCAGTTATCAGTATAAACATTTTCGCAGACTAGATTCACAAACAATCAAAAAGAATTATTTACAGACTTGCAACGAACGACAACCAAATAAAACTAAAACATATAATTTGAGAAAAAGCTTCGGGGCCAGCGAAATATGGCCCAGACTTTATTATTAACAAATGTACGCACAACCGCGTTTTGTATAAGTTAAGTTTAAGCTATTATATATATATAATATATATATATATATATATATATATATATTATAATATATATATATATATATATATATATATATATTATATAATTATCATAAATAATATATATATATATATATAAATATCATATTATATATATATATAATTATATATATATATATATATATAATTATATATATATATAATATATATATATATAATATATATATATATAATATATTTAAATATATACACATATACATATATGTTTTATATATAAATCTATATATATATATATATATATATATATATATATATATATATATTTAACAAATCATGTTGTTTTAAAGAAATATATGCAATAATGCAATTAATATCCAAGTGGGCCCGTTCACCCTGGCCCTAGCTTTCAATAAACTGAATGAATGAGAGTCTACGTCACAAAAGACGTGCATGCGTACATTTGTTGTATACGCTTATTTATATATTCTCAGGGCCCAATTTCGCTGGCCCAGAAGCTGCCGAAGCTCGTAAAAAATCGAAAGTGTAATTTTCGAGGAAATTAATTTTGAATATGCAACAAATAATTTTGTTAGAAGAATCGAAATTAAATGAAAAATTTACTCAAATAATTTATTTTTAATTAGAAATATTATTTGGTTTAAAGAATTACTTGGTGGGCCGCGGCCCCACTGGCCCTTAAGACGAGCCCCTTATATATATATATATATTATATATATATATTTATATATATATATATATATATATGGTTTTTAAATGTCAGTATATTATTTTAATAATAAAAAAATACACATAATGTAGTTTATAATTGAAAGAGTAATTTTAAATAAAGCAAGAAATAATATAAGTTAATATTTATTAAATATAGTTATTAGGGTCTATTAATATGAACGTTTATTTTATAATGATTAAATTTCCAATATTATTTGTTTTTTAGTATTACTCAAATATATTTATATCATTAGTTGTGATAAAATCCTATATATATTATAAAGTAGCTTAACTTTAAAAAATCATACATAAAAAATATTAACTTCTAAAATTTACGTTCTTTATATATCTTCGCTCTAATTAACTTCGACATTCTCACATAGTCTCATACACGCGGAACTTCTAAAAGTACCATTTTTCCTAAAATTTCAACATTTTGAAATTATTTGGTAAAATCTTAAAATTGAGTTATTTTAAAGTATTTTCAGTTTGATCTTATTCTTATGCCGACAAATACTCAGACTAGAGTCCACTTGGATATGACAATATTTCAAAAAGTCATTAGTTATAACGGCGCTTGTACCAGCTGTATTAGAGTATGCAAAGATATACCAGGTCCGTTCATCTATAACTCTTGACTCAGTTTTTATACAATGAAATTTTCTAATATTGTATTTTATAATTACCAAATATTTCATTAGTAGTGTTTTAATAAAACTATACTGTTATTTAATAAAAAAATAATTAACTCTAAATTACGTATTATTTATTCTATATATAAATTTTCACTAATTACCAAATTAAGAAACTCTTAATAAGTACCATTTTTTCCTATAATATATTTTCATACATATTTTATGGTATCTTACTATGCATACACTTTCAGAACACTTATTACGCAGACTATTACTATCCGGTTTCAGCATTTGTATATAAACTGTGGCAACGCTTTCTGGCAACTACATATATCCCAAATCTATGATTTAGATTTCCAGTAGATATATAACTGCTAACACAGTTATAAATAAAATATCTGCTCCCGTTCTAGAAATCGTGAAAATTTTAGGCAGAGAAAAATGAATATGACCTTAAAATCATTATATTACCTCTTAGTTTTGAGATATAGTGCGTTATGTATTAATGAGACCCGTTGAATATAAACTTTAACTAAGCTATTTAAGTATTTTGAAATGAGGTTTATAAAGTATTATAGCTTACCAAAATTATAAAAGAAATATCTTCATATACAAAGGGATGTTAAAACTACGTTTTATGGAAGTTTATGGAACTTATTCAGTTGTTTAGTCGCCTTTTTTTTCGCTTGCCACGTATGCGTCTCTTCTGAAATTTATTTTTTAAAGTTCAACAGTAGTCTGCAAGCATGAATGTGTTCCATTTATATTTGTATCTTCGTTATATAACTGAAATATCCTGTGGAGGCGTTCTCAGTGGTCATCATTTGCTGAACCACAGTTGTCGAGGGAAAAAATCAGGTATGAATATAGAAAGTGAGTTTTGAGCGACATGTTGCAACCAAGCTTATAAAATTTATCTATAAAGGTTGTTCGCAATCTCAAAATAGTTTTCAGCCCTTCTGTTGCCGAGAAACAATGAACAACGATTTCAAATGCTTTCCAAGCTGCTTTCTCACTATCTTTGACCAATTGCTTGAAGTTTTTGTGTTTAAGAAGATCATGAATGTCGGGGCCACCAAAGATCCTTTCATTATTTTGGCGTCACCAAGCAGTGAAAATTTCTATCTCAGCTATTTGAACCCCTCTCCATCCTTATACATCTCTTGCACAAAATTATCCATTTTTCCCACTTTGATGTGTAAAGGAGGTAGAAAATTTTTATTTTATTCTGCTAGGGGGCTATGTTGCACATATTTATTCCCATGGCGCAGACTCATTGCTGGCCAGGTTTTCTTCTTGTAGAGCAAATACTTTGCACGATTGTCCCATTAGCAGAGGAAACAGGAGCACTTTGTCTACCCTTATTGCATGCATACTGGTGTCTCTACGACTTTTAGATCTCCACATATATGCTATTAGTGTTCTTCGTACATGATTCATTCCAGAAGCATTTTCATATTTTCGTATGTTTCCTTCATACCGACAGCATGACCTACATTAATAGAAGGATGTGAATTTTGCGTGTGTAACAGCGTAATTATTCAGATTTCTGGTTGAACAGGTTCAGAAATAATTTCAGGACAGCCTGTCTGTGAAGCTATAGCTTAAGTTTGCTAAGTAGTAAATACTAATCTTATTTATTTCAGAAAAAGAGGACATAGTAAAATTCTGCTTGTTTTCACATTTAAATTTGTTTACCCGTTGAATGAGTGTTTAAGTGAATATTCCTCGTGAGTAAACGCAGTTCATTCCTTGTTTAAAGCAATGCACTACAAGGCCTACAAAGGATAAAAAACAATTTCAAAATTATATTTTAGTGTGGTTTTAAATAATGGGACATGAAAAAAAAACAATATATATGATTGTATAAAATGTAAGACATCAAAATAAAATTCTTGCAAAATAAAATAGAGAATACTACAAAATCAGGGAAAGAAAGCAAAGAAAAGAGTATGCAGAAAAACTAGTATTGTCAGTCTGATTTTGAAATGGACTGAGCATCACAATAATGTTGGAATTAGTTACCATCAAACTCGTCATACAAAATACTATTTGGCTTTGGCTCCATACTCTCAGTCAAGTGTTCCTGTACGTCATCATGAGATTGGTCTGAAGGGATAAGTAATATATTTTCAGTATCATAAAACTCACCACTGTTGTCTTTATAAAAACAGAAAAGTCTTTTCTTGAAAAGGTGAATTAGCTATCATATTCTCAATGATTCTCTCCAATCCCTTTCCTTCTCCAAACCTTTGAACCACTCTCCATAACATGTCGCTATTACAGAAGACACTGATTAGAGTTCGTGTAACTCGTCAATCTACACAGTCAATCTTTTCTCCGTCTAACTTTCTTACCTCAGATTTAACTGGTATGCTCAATCTTAAATGCATAATTCTGATAAGACCTGGAACATATCTCCTATTTTACAAACTTCTTATAGCTAAAGCACTTCAAACCGCCGTGTATCGGATCATGTCTGCCCATGATTAAACAATCTATGGTCTCACCTGCCAATTCAGGTGGATTCCGTGTGGGCCTCTTGCCTTTCCCTATAAAGGAGATATAAAAAAAGTTAATTGCTGACATCGTGTTATGAGAATTACGTCTACCATTTATTGTATAACCAATTATTATAGACGGGGACCTAAAATTTATTGGTAAAAATCTGTAATATTAGGACATTACTCGGATTCGAAAGCTAAAATGAAGTAGAAATTTAAAATGTCAATTTTCAATTCAGCTGCCCAGAAATAGTAAAGATTAGCTACTTTCCTTAAATAATTTTTTAAGTGTTGAAGAGTAGGCATGAATAGTTAACATCTCCACAAATTCTGCAAGAATGTAATAACAATAAAGGTATGTAGAAATTAAAACCTAATCATTTTGTTTCTGTAATTTATTTTTTATTCGATATACATAAGTTATAAAACGCTTCAGAATTAAATATTATTGTATCAGACAAATATAATTACCAGTATACAAAAATAAATTTAAGGATTTATATCACGCAATATATTATTTCTATAAAGAGAATTTTTGACTCCTTAACAATGGTCAGGGAATTATCAATCAAGATTAAGAAGTAATACACTGTAGAAATGTACAAAATCTTTATTCCGAAAATGGTAAAAAGAGAAACTAAATAGAAATCAAAAGACTGAGCGACCAAAGATGAGCGAAGTGAACAACGCATAGAGCAGAGACCTGAAAGTGAAAGAGAGGGAAACGAGAAGAGATAAGAAAAGAAGAAGTGAAGAGAATGAAGAGTAGCCAAATTAACAGAAATCAGACCAAAGATATCGGTTAAAAAAAAAAAAAACACAAGAGAATAAAACTAAGTTTACGAACAAGGAAGAAACATTTAAATATACGATAAGGTAATAGTACTAAAGCCAAAGTTTAAACAATGGACATCTAAATTCACGCCTATGTTAAAAAGCATAGCCAGCACTTCGACTAAGTACACTTTTACGAAATCAGTCAAGCAAAATTTTTACCAATGGTATGACAGGATTCTGAGAGCATCTCTTTACAATTCATATTTCTCAATTTGATAATGTTTAAAAAAAAAATTACGGCGAATGGTTAAAAATAAAAAGAAAACAATAATTGAAAAAATAACTCCTGTCAATTCTAGTTATACTTTAGCAATATCTGTTAAAATGACATAGTCGTTCGAACGTCATAAAACGACCGTTTTTCTCGATTCCTGAATAAAAGATGAAATAAAATTCAAATAAGTACCTACCAAAAGTAAGAATTTCAGCTGAGGTTTGACTCGTGTTTTTACAAATTACAGACGGTTGCAAAATCTATCCACCAAGAATCAGATGGTCTTTTACCCTAATTTATTTTATAATTTCTTGTTTCTGTATAACTCAATCGAACGAAATAGGTTCTGAATGGCATTAAGACAACCAATCTTGCTAAATAAACTACCCATGTCATTTGTTATATTGTACGTACAACATTTAGAAGCGATGCATTAACCTGATAAATGAATCTATTATAATTATATATTATATAAAGATACTATATATAATATAACAAATAAATAAATTATAATCATTATTCATTTAATTTATAATCTACTCTAATTTATACTCTTATAAACTATTATATACCCTAATCCACAATCATTCACCCCATCCACAAACCAAAAACCAAATATATTACTATTGATATAAAAAAATATACTAATACCAATCCCTAAATATACTTCCTCAAACCTTATACCTTAATGAAATTGCAATCATATTTTAATCCTTCAATTCAATTTGTACATGTTTACCTACCCTTCACTAATGTAATTTGTCACCATAGTCTTACGATAACGTCCTGTGAACCTTGACAGTTTATGCACGCCGTAGCAGTTTATTGGACCACTTTTCGCATACGACGAGACTAAAAAGAAGAAAACCAGAAAGAATACTATCTTACTGTCCAAGAAGCACGGACAATAACATACTCGGTCCTTCCGACTCACGACAAACTCGAACGTAGGGCCACCAGACAGAAAAGGTTACAACCGCGCAAATGGAGTGTAATTCAATAAATACACAAAAGACACAACGGGCGGATATATGGGATATGAAAAATAGCTTTAGCATTGGGCACACAAATCAAAAATTTGTCACTGCGTAAGCCTCGATGATGTATTTTCACCATGCAAGGATACGAATCCTGGACCCTTGCAGCATTGAGCGTGCATGTGCTTTGACCAACTACGCTACGACGAGACTCAAAAGAGAAAACCAGAAGAGATATGCTTAAACTACTCGTTCCAAAGTCTGTTACCTATGTAGAAAGATTCTCGGTTGCCTAACTTTTGTTCTCGTCTAGCGTAGTTTGGTCCAAAACAACAAGCCGCTGGCATCTGACAAGGTCGGACAAGAGAGAGAATCCGCGTATTCACTGCATTGGTTCCACAAAACAATTAGGGGGTTGATACCAATTACAAAATTTGATTATGCAAGGGTTAAAATTCTATTGCATTCATTATACATAAATACCCAACCGGTTTTGATATTATTTCACCAATGCGCGGTACCCTGTTGGCCTACGTTCGAGTGCGAAAGACTTCGGAGGAAACCAGTAGTAATGCTACTTCATTGAAGACAGAATAGAAGTATTCTACGAGTTAATCTACTATAATGTAACTCGCTTCGTATAGCGTAGTGGTCAAACACAATGCACGCTCATCTGCTAGGCTCCAGGATTCGTATCCTAGCATTGGTGAAAATACAATTAAGGCGGGTAAGTTTACACATTTTTACAAATTTGATTCGCATAAGGTTAAGAATCTATTCACGATGTTCATCTGAGCTCATACACTAATAACCCACCGTTTATTGGATATATATTATTCACCATGCGCGCACCCATTAAAAACCATGCGCGGTAACCCTGTTTGGCCCTACGTTCGCGAGTGCTGAGGCGAGGAACTCGGGTAACTAAAGTAAAATGCTTTCTTCCCTTTGGACAGTAGTAAGTATTCCGGTTCTCCTGACTTTTGTCTCGTCGTAGGTAAGTAGTGGAATCAAACCACATGCACCGCTCAATCATGAAAGGGGTCCAGGAGTCGATCTTATTTCCTAGACATGGTGGAAACTACAATTTAGGGAGGATATTTACAATTATTCTTATATAATCTATATATATTTTACTTCTATTAATATATATATAAGATATAGCTATAATATAGGTGTAATATAAAATAGTTATAGAGCTAGTGATATCTACGCTAAGGTATATATAGAGATACTTAATATGTATCCTGACTAAAATCTACTTAATATAATACTTATTACTATAGATATTATATATTATATTTATATTATACTCCATCACCGTGGCGTTCTCTCCATCTCAATGGTGCTCAAGTGATCCAGCGTAGAGGGTCAGGCAGGTATCAGTTTGCGAAATTCAGTGGATCGGTGTTCACTTATATTCTCATCTAATTTCAGGTTTGTTCCATTTATTGCAAACCTCCTTAAACTGAAATATTATTCCAATCATTCTATCTTCTCCAAGTGATCCTTCATCTTTTATCTTTTACCAATAAAATCTCATATCAACAATAAATGCCTCTTCGCGATTAATATCTCCTTCTCTCCAAAGCCCTCACATTTCCACATATGAGTTTACCCATTCAATTCTTATTTGTACTATCACTTGGGACAATCAACATAAAATCTCTCTTAACCAATCTATCATCAATCCTTCTAAGCATGTGGAGATAACATTTTAGTACCTTTTGATTTGCTCATTCCATGAGATATTCTCCTATTGGCACATACCACTTGTCCTTAGAATTCTAATAATATCTGTTTTCTTTACTCAACTAATATTTCGTAAACTTTTTATTTCCACACAAGGCACCTCCAACCACTTTTCTTTCAATATCTCAGAATTTTATATTTAAATGCTAAATCCTTTTTCTTTCGAAGTGTAACTACTCAAAATCTTAATTTCCATTTTTACCTACCTGAATATATTTTCCTTTTTCCATAATTATCTAAGGCTGCTTAAAATTCGTTATCCTCATCGACCCTATGGTCAATCTCTTCTTCATCACTCCGAAAGCCTAAGTATCTAAGGACTGCAGTTTCTGATAGGCTTTCCCCATTCACTTTTATGAAATCACACCCAATTTCAGAATCGTTTCCTTTAGGTTTAGGGGTATTTTTCATAACTTTTTTTTAGGAAGATTAATTTTAATCATTTTCCATGTACACTCGTTCAAATTCAAGCACCAAATTAAAAAAAGGGGGGGGGCGCAATTTTTCTTCTTTCTTAATCATAGCGACATCAACACTAGTGTATCGTCAGCAATATAAATTAAAACGCCTATCTCCCAATTACGATCATGCAGACATCTCATTCAGCGCTCCTTATCCTTAATTCTATCGACTATACCCACTATTACTAGACTTATCTTTTAAAGAATGCAACAACCATTTGAAGATATAACACAACCTTGTCTCAGTCCTGCTCCTACTTTAAAACACTTCCCTTTCCTATTCTTAATGCTAACACATGCTCAACTGTTCTTATAAAATGCTTTAATTGCCCTTAATAACAGACCTCATATTTTCAAACTACTCTCACTAACTTCATCATTCTAATGTGATCGCTCAATATTACATAAGACTTTATTTCCAAATCCATACAAAAGCAAAAACAAAAACAAAGTGTCTTTCTTCTATTATCTGAGATTATTTCCATATAATTAATATCAACATGTCTATTCCATTGTAATATTAACCTCCTAAACCTCATTTTCCCTCTCTAATACATTATTTATCCGTTAAATACTTTTATAAACTTATATTCTATTACCATATTACGTCTTCATATATAATTTACCTTACAGTCTCTCAATAAACTTACTCACACTTATAATATAAAGCAATGCATTTTCTCCCAAATATCTTTATAAATTGGAAGAAGACCGGAGTCTTGATAATCTTGTGGCACCTTTCAACTTTCCTAGCTAACGATTTATAATCTATTTAGCCACTCTAAGACACAGTTACCCCATTTTCTTAACACTTCAACTTGTACGAATATTTAATTGCCTAAGTCATACTATTCCTTTACCTTTCTGTTTTCGATATAACTACTATCATATAGTAATAATATATTCCACATCATATCTACTAAGTATACTACATACTACTATATAATACTATATATAATATTAATTATAGATATATCATATATATATATATATATATAAATAATATATAATTATTTAAAATATATTATTATATAATATATATATCATATATATATATAATAACATACTATATATATATACATATATTAAAATAAAATTTAATCAATATCAAAAAAAGAAATTTTTTCTGGTATTCCCCAGAATTTTGGAAAAGGTGTATAATATAACAACAGGGAAACAGAAGACGAGTGATGTGATATTTGATGTGGATAGTCAAAAAGTAAACCCCCTTTTAAGGTAACCTTTTACCCCCAAGTAAGAAGTTTTCGCATTGAAAAAATCCACTCTGCGACGGTTCTCCGCTGAGACATGTGGTTTTACTCCTCAATCAATGTGAGGATTCAATCCCCGTCCTGGGCAAAGCCAACAAATCATACCCCTTCACAAAACCCCGCAAATATCCTCTCCTGTTTTATGCAATTTTCCTATCTCGCCTCAATACCAACTCACATTCATCTTACCTTCAGGCAATCCTTTCATTAACTGACTCCAATCCACTTTTTACTTACGGTCTCCACAGCGCCGGTAGAATTCAAAGCACAACTCAACCACCTCTATACACTTACCGTTAACCAAAAACCGACTATCCATCCTTCCTTTTCCATATTTATATGACCCAAACCATCTCTCATAGTACGTCTCATATTCCTCTCTCATTTATTCCTATTCCACAGCCATAACCACGTAACCCTAATAAGCGACTCATTCATCAGTTTTATCAATTCGATCTCACACCTAAACACGCTTCCCTAAGATCTGTTCAATCTGATCACTTTGTATGGGGTTTCAATTCAATCGGTATTAACCTCAGTATTTTTGCAGGACCATAGTTTCACGTTACCTATACATAAACACACCGTAAGGAAATTAATTTTCTCCCAAGATCTATGCCAGAAGACCATAGCCGCACTCAATACTTAGTCCCTCTACATTCCACCAAGGATTTAATTCCACAAGCCACCTTCAAAAATCAACTTCTACAAACTTTCCCGATTAGACGGAATTCGTACAGTCATCCGTCCTGCCCTTCCTCATCCAGCAATAGAACCTAAATTACATTTTACAATAACATCAACCGGATTCTTGTTCCAGATTGCTCATCCATCACAAACCGACCTTCACACGTAGGACCTCCTCAACATCCACAACCATACCATTACTACTTATCTACGATTAACTTTCAAACCACCATCCTTATTACACATCCTAAGACAAACCCTCTACCAATCCACTCAAAAAGCAGAACCATCTACTTCAGATTCAGCAAAACCAACCCTCAAAAATCCAAATCATTCGATATAGATAGGTAGGCACCCTCAAACTCCATTCCAATTTAATCCATCATTTTAATTTTACAACAAAATAACTACTCCGCCAACCCCATCCTCTAAATTCTTTCATTAATTACCAACAATACTATATACAAAATTAATAATAACCAATAGAGAGATCATAAACCACAGCCACTGCCCTTAACATCCGCTTATTAAGATATAAACCCATCACATTTCGGACTCCACTATTCATTTCATATAACACAATGCATCATCTCACAGTTACCACATAACAAATATATAATTATTAATAATCCATAATTAATACGAATAATACACTGAAACACATACACTAATATATAATCATCTAAATTACACATGCCAAACAAAGCTTCCCGTTATGCAAAATGCTCTGATGATTCCTTTTCCATTACTCAATCAAATAATAATAATATAATATATATAACTAATATAAATATAATTTAATAAAATAGTAGAATTATAAATAACTATAAATATATATAAAACTTAATAACAATAATTATAGATAAAAAATATATATAATATATATACTTATAATTAATAATAGTATATATAAATATAAAGTAACCCATGGCTAAGAAAAGTGTCTACATTCCTGACCCATCGGAAAACCTTCTGCAAATAGCACATTCGAAGTCCGTGGAGAACGTGAAGCTGCAAAAGGATGAATCGGAATCCTAAAAAGAGCCATGTCCTGACATCCATTCGTTCTGAGGGAAATGAATATCATATTGCCGTTAGAAACACTCTAATAACAATAAATAGTATTTGTGAGCATAAAATACAAAATAGTTAGGACACCTAAAAACTGTGAAAAAATAATAATATACATTATATAAAAAAAACAAAAAAAAAACAAACTTGGTATATCTATTATTGTGTAAAAATGATTATACGCATAAAAAAATAACAAATATCATATAATAAAATAGTAACAAAGTAATATAAAACAAAAATAAATATAACATACTAAAATATATATATATATAATATACTAATCAGTTTAATAAATATAATCAAACAAAATAATAAAAAAATAATAATTAAACATAGAATAAATGCATAAAATAGAAAAAATCAACTATATAATATAAAATAAATAATCAAATATATATTTAAAAAATAAATATATAATATAAAATCAAATAATAAATACTTTTTGAGATAACTATATATATATACTAAACATGTATATCTGGAAAGCTCTTAAAATAACTAATAATTAATAATACAATAATATATTATTATAATATAATATTATATATAACATAATATTAATATTATGTTATATTGAAATATATAATATATAATAAATTATAACTAATAAAAAATATTATACATTTAATATATAATATACAATTCAAATTTATATAATATTAACTATATTATATAATATTAATACAATTTATTAAAACTATCCAATACCTACTGAAAAAAACACAATCAAACAAAAAATAGAGAAAATAATGAGTAATAAAAAAAAAAAGATAAAAAAATATCAAATACTATATATAACTATATATAATATAATACATATATAACTATAATAAAAACTATATATATATTAATATCAAATATATAAGATAATACAAATAATACTCTTACTCTAATACATTAATAACTAATAATAGATAACAATATATAAATATTACATGTATTTTAATGATATATATACAATAAGTATAATATAATATAAAAATACATATAATAATATATATACTTATAATAATATACTATATTCTATAGTAGCTATGAACAATTATATATTATATGAATTAAAAAATTATAAATACATATATACTGAAACAGAACTATATATATATTCTTCATCATTCTATTATATATATAGAAAACAAAGGGGCATTTAAACATAAGCATAACTATAAAACATAAGAACTTGATGTAACAAAATTAAAAAATGATTATTCATATTATTTTTCGCAATTCATTCGTCACTTAACAATACAAATATATTATCATTACTCTCGAATTCCAGACGTTAAATAATTACTGTTGTTAGTAAGGACACTGAAGATACCTAATTTCCAGACCTAAACTGAATCTCTTATGACCATTAATTGCATTTTCATGCAACCGAAGATATATAATATATATATAATATATATATAATAATAACTAGATTAAAACATTATAATATTACTATTATACTAGTAAAATAATACGTATATATATAATATAATATATAGATATAATATTATAATAATACAATATATTCAAATATAATATATATATTATCAATAATAATACACATATATAAATATATATATAATACTACTATATAAATATCTATAACTAATATATAAATATACATAATAGATATGCTAATTATCTATAATATTATATAATAGGTACAATATAATATATTATTAAGGGGAATAGGATTTTTTAAATTTTTTTATGGTATTTATGTAGCTTTCTAATACCATAGAATGATTAGTATTCTATTAAAAATAAACATTATTTCTCTAATTAAAATTATTTAACAAACAAACTTGATATATGGACTGTTTCTCTTTTATAATCAAAAGTATCACTTCTCAAAGGGTAATTTAAACTATGGGAAATGAGAACATTTCATGTTTCTCACAGAGTTAACAAGTGACATATCATCATGTTGGGTTTATTGCTCAAACTAGACAATGAAAAGAAAATGAAACCATCTCCATTCTGCCCTTTTCCTTAATATTATTGGTGTTTTTTTTTTCCTTTTCCTACAAATAAGGGTTCAAAAGTTAAACTATAACACTGAGCTGTCTCCAACTTATTTCATACATTCCAACTTCCATAATTTGAAAATGAAAATTGCATTGTTTAATGGCATAAAAACAGCAAACACCTGATACACACACTCATAAACATTACAAATCTATATTTAAATCTAAATTCAAAACTAATTGGGTTAAAATGAAAAATAAGGGAATCAATTTTAGTTGTTATATAAACCACTATGAAATACTAAGATAATAAAAATTATACCTAAATCCTGAAGCAGTTAGTTCTATACAATATCTTTCTTCTTCAACTGTTGTAAGATTACAATATATGGAAGAATTAGTAGAAGGTATTTTATCTGATATTACAATCTCTTTCACACATTCCTCTACATCTCTGATTACAGCTTTTGCTTCATTCTTCCATTCTTCCTCATCAAATACTTTTTCATCCTGTTGGTCAGTCATAGTAAGCTCCTCAGGAGAAAGTAAAAATGAATATAAGTAATTCTAGTCATCAAAATTATGTTTATCAAATAATCGCGTACGACTTTAGAACTCTTTGAGCGTAGCTCTCTCTCACCCTACTCACTGACACCTAACCCTCAACCTCATCCATCCCCTCATCCATCGATGGTACAACGTAGTCTATGATTCTTTATTTCTTCTCTCTTTAATAGAAGGCCACACTTGTTCCAAATCGATATGGTAACTATCTTCAAAGAACTTCTGCTTAAAATTGGGTCATTTTTGTTCTGTTGCTGATTCTCCTTTGTATTGATTAAGACCTCAATTGCTCGGCCTCTATGATTATTTTTATGGTATAAAAAGTCTCCCTATGAGAGTATAAACCAAACATATTGAAATTATGAAATTGATTGTTTTCAACTATTGCAAGGAAGTTGTAATTCCAGTGATTGTTAAATCCACATTTCTAAGTAATATATATATATTCTAAAGGATAGAATTACTATTGCTAATGAGTAAGTTGGACTCCTATGTCAGACATTCAGTCTTTGAGTCTGTCATGTCATTGCCCCATTCGTAGAAAAGGTGTTCACAAACGGACAAATATGAATGCAGATCCCTCTTCCAACAACTTTGAAACAACAGCAAATCTTTCTCTTATAGAAGCATAAATATCCTTGATTTACAAGCATCCTATTTGCGCTACGCAGGTCTGTATTGAAAAAGAGATACTAATTCACTAAAATATGATATTATTTCAAACTATAATAGGTCTGAATGAGTAATTGGACATCCTAGTCACGACAGTTCAGTCTTGATCTGTGGGTACTTTGGAAGACAGCGGAGCTCTTTTCCGAATTCTTGGTTCCAGCGCTCTATGATACGTATCCCCCCATTTAATCCATACACGAAATGCCTATGCAGACACTCCAGGTGTTTACATTTTTTGTGCAATACCTCGTGTATTTATGAAATAGAAAAACAAATGAAACTTACCCTTCCCTGTTGACAATTCAAGTCGGATTTCCCTCTGTTATACTCTTCATTATCTAGAACAGGAACGGTAAAATCAAGAGGATGACTTATGACAGAGCTGAATTTCACTTAGACTTATGACAGAGCTGAACTTGACTGAAAAGACTTATGACAGAGCTGAATTTCACTTAGACTTATGACAGAACTGAACTTCACTGAAAAGACTTATGACAGAGCTGAATTTCACTTAGACTTATGACAGAGCTGAACTTGACTGAAAAGACTTATGACAGAGCTGAATTTCACTTAGACTTATGACAGAGCTGAACTTCACTGAAAAGACTTATGACAGAGCTGAATTTCACTTAGACTTATGACAGAGCTGAGCTTCACTGATCCACTTTTTACAATTACAAAAACTGTGCATAGAGGCTTCTCAAATTCACTAAATCTTTTCATCAACTGTTGAACTAATTGAGTGTGATCAGGTGTGCTATAACAGCTTCTAAAGTCTGTTTATCCATGTGATTAAATTCAAATTATGAAGTTATTCCGTTAATTGATTTTTTTTTTGGAAGTAATTTGAACGACTAGAAGAAGTATGATACTAGTCCGTAATTTTTTTAATTTATTTTGTCTTTAATTTCTATAGAACTGCAATTACATAAGTATACAATTTATCAGGGATTTTGTTCTTGCAATTATTTACTAAATATTCCTGCTAGAGTAATAACAATTTCTTCATCGCTATTTTTAGTTTACAGATTTATATTACAGCTCTACCAAATGACTTTCCACTTTTCATGTGTTTTATGGCATGATATGTTTTAATAGAGTTATGAATATCATTGTAATCTATATTTATAGGCACCTCATCTTCAATAGTCCAAAACAAATTTGCATATAAATCCTCTATTGTCGTTATGATTAGATCCCAATTTGTCAAATAGTATCTATATATATTATATATATATAATTATAGTAATTATATTTAATATATATTATAAACATATACTATATTCATCTAATAAATTATAAACTTATATATATAAAATATATATATATATAAATATATATATATATATATTATATATATATATATATATATATATAGAATATATAGTATTTATATATATAATATATATATATATATATAATATATGTAGGTTTATAATCGCTAACAACTTTAAAACCTTTAGTTCCTATTAGATACTTTTTGAAAGTTAATGTTAAAGTTCATATGAAAGAGAGTTTCTGACCACTTATCTCCTACACACACACCACACAACATATACTATATATATATATATTAAATATATATTATATATATAATAATATATATATATCCATATATATATATATATATATATATGGAAATTTTACTAATATGCTTTTACTAATTTAAAAACTCGATCGATTTAAAAATTTATATTACTTTTCAAAATTTATCATGAAAATTGTAAGCCAGGAGCAAACGTCAATATCAAGAAAGGCAAGTGACTACCTCCATGAATATGACATCAACTTGAGAGCACAAAGGAGATGGAATAAAAAAATAAAAACTTAAAAGATCAAAAGCTTTAAACGAAACATAAAAAGCAAGAAATGGAGCTGATGCATTTTAGAAAAGACGTACTAAAAAGTTTTCCTAAAGAAATATCGGTAGAGGTAATTGCAAAATATTTTTAAAAATAAAATGATGAATTTACTCTTTTCATAACACAGGACTAGAGCCTATAAGAACCATATAGAAGGAGTCAATAGCTCTGATAAGAGAAAGATATGTGAGGAATTCACAGACACAGTGCCACATATATTGTCCGTTTGTGAGACCCTTCTACCTATGAGGCTGCATACAAAAAGGAATAGCTCCATATGAACAAACTTACTCATCTTAGACTTTGCTAAATAAATATTACTGACACCTAACAATCACTGGAATTACAACTCCCTTGCAATAGTTAAAAACAATCAACTTCAAATTCAATATGATTTCGGTATACTCTCTGGAATTTTTATACCAAATAATAGACCGAACATTGAGCTAATCAACAAATCAGCACAAAAATGCCAATTAATAGAAGTTGGGAGTTCCATACGATGGAAAAGTGGCCTTCTATTAAAAAGAAAAAGAAATAAAGAATCAGAGACTACGTCATATCATGAGATGGATGAGGTTGAGGTGGTGTAAGTAGTGGTAGGGGCTCAAACGGTCAAAGCGTCCCTAGTGATCTACCAGGAAAAGATCCCTGAGAATATTAGAAGAGAAGAGGTGGTTACGGGAGCCATTAAAGGCTGGTTTTAGGGAGCTGAGTGCGTGGTGCTGCTATGCCCTGACCCAAGGTTT
>JABUQX010002567.1:22500-25536 GCA_015478945.1 Trachelipus rathkii | reverse complement strand
TGGATGTTCATTGGATCAGAGAGTAAACAATTCGAAAAGAATTAACAAAGCCTGCCCCTCAGAAATTTCTGGGAACTGGGCTTTATGTACATAACACACCATATTAACTAAATGATTAAGCTTATTATTAATTAACAAAAACGTAGTTACACATCGGTAACTATTATAAACAAGTACTGTTTATTTGTTCGAAGAAGTATTGTTTTTCGTTGGCTGTCCCTTGGAATTGAGTCTCTGGGATTCTACCAAAAAGTAGGTGAGTGTCTTTCGCTATTCTCCGTTATCACTTTTTTCTCAATAATAATAATAATAATAATTAATAAAAGGTTCAGAATTATATATATATATATATATATATATATATAGAACAATATATATATTATATATATTGGGAAAAGTTATTAAATCCTTACGTTTTTCTCCAACTCATAAAATTTTAGGTTAAATTTTTACAACTTAGTTTAAATTTTTAAAATGTTTGGTAAAAAAAAATTACTTACATTAATGGTAATATATTTAATGGAAGTTTAAGTTTTATAATGTCAACATTACATTCCTTTTTATAATATATTAATATATATATATATATAATATATATATATATATATATATTTATATATATATATATATATATATATATAATATTATAATATATATATATATATTATATATATATATATAATATATATATATATATAATATACTAATATATTATATATATAATATAATATATCCAACACGATTGTATGTATGTCTAAATTCTGCAATTAATCCATTAATATTATGTTCAATAGATTTTTCCTTCATATTCTATTTACTCCACGCAACTCGCAAGTATATGAAATCAATCTCTTTATGTTCATTTCCTATTTTGATATTTAAGTTTTATATTTAAAAACACTCACGCACTTTCCACCGTCATGTTATTGTTCACCAGTCATATTGGATTAATTAGCCACAAACCCGAGAAATAAAATTAAATTGTTTTTAACCAAAATTGAACTTTCTTAATCTAATGCATTATAACCTAATTTACCCCATAATCTAACCTATTTAACCTTACCTAACCTAAACCTAACCTTACCTAAACCTAACCTAACCTAACCTAACAAACCTAACCCTAACCTAACCTAACCAAACATAACCTAACCAACCTGACCTGACCTGATCTTAGATCATGAACGTAACCTAATCTAAGGTAATCAAATTTCAAAATTAAAAATAATTCTTTATGTTACCTCCGCAAGTAGTTACCAATTTAACCACACTGGTTGACAAAAATTTAATTCCTCTTTGTTTAAATGTAATGCCATAAGAAACATAAAGAACAATAAATAAAATACTGAAGAACAATCTTGAACAATTTTTTTTAGCACCAATACAGTTAATAATAATTAAATAAAAATTGGTAAAAAAACTTAAAATATAAATAAAATTTTAAAAGAAAAGAATTAAAAAATTTTCGAGCTTCACCAATACTGTAAATATTGAATAACTTATTTTCTCTTTCTTTGGGTAAATTTTACTTTTTCATTATTAACAAAACTTCACCAAAAAACGTAAGAAAAATTAAACATGACCCATATATTATATATATATATATATATATATATATTATAGTATATATATATATATATATATAATGATATATATATATATATAATACTCATAATATATATATTATTAGTATCATATATATATAATAATAGTACATATATATATATATATAATAGTATATATAGATATATATTATATATAGATATAATTATATAATAATATTATATATATATATATATATATATATATATATATATATATATATATATATATATATATATATATATATATATATATATATATATATATATAGTATATATTATATATATATATAGAAAATATATATAACACTATTAAAAAAAAACATCATATATATTATATATTATATAGTTAGTATATATATTATATATATATATATTAAATTTTAACACATAAAAATAAAAAATACCTCTGTTAAATATTCTTGTGGGTCTTTGAAACTTGACAAGCGAATTGATACTGAACTTTTTATATCATCAGAACGCATGATCTGATTTGTTTTCTTAAGTTTTTTATCAAGTTCATTTAAAATCTTTTTCGTATTTACGGTGTCAACTCTATGGCTCTCAGACAACGTCAACTCTTCCAATTTTGCGAGACACTCGTCAAAAACACCCAAAGACGATGTTATCTGAATCTTCTTCCTTGAAAGAATGTCTTTCCCTTTCATACATTTCTTCTTCATAGCATCAATAGAAGTATCAATATCCCTTTCTGACAAACTCCTAGACTTATAAATATCAACGGCTTTAAGAGCGATATAATTTATGGAATCGAACTTTGGAATTCCTTTTATTTCAAATCTGCAATTTGGACAACAGGGATTTTGTCGAAAGACTTTTATCAAACAAGGAGTGCAAAATGTGTGTCCACATTCAAGCACCTTTGGGATGAAACAAAGACTGTCGAATTGCTGAGAACATATGTTGCATGTAATGATTTCTTCCATTCTGCTGTAATAGTAATTATATATATATATATATATATATTATATATATATTAATATATATATATATATATATATATATATATATATAATTTAATATATATATACTATATATATATATATATATATAATATATACTTAATATATATATATATGAATTATATATATATATATATAATATATATTATATATATATATATATATATATATATATATATATATTACAGTAATCCTGAAGAACATTGTCAATTTTTGTTTAAACTTTTGAGTTGATAATATATAAATATTTTGTATTTTTTTAGCAAAATGAAGATCAACACTATTCCTTTTTAGTTAATTAGTAACCAATTTTTATTGTTACGTGTTCTTTAGAAAAAAATATAATTATGAATTTACCTTTAAGTTATTTTAAATTTAAAATATAGTGTTTAATTTCTGAAGCTCTAATTTTTATTTATTCTTGTTAAAAAGTGATTTGAACTTACGTTAATGAA
>JABUQX010002567.1:7500-17500 GCA_015478945.1 Trachelipus rathkii | reverse complement strand
TTTAATTAAAAAAAATAAAAAACTATGTACTGCTCTTCTTAAAACAACACATATGAACAAAATTATATATATATATATATATATAATATATATATATATATAATATATATTATATATATATAATATATATATATATATATATATAATATATATATATATATATATAATAATATATTAAAATATGTTCAGTACTATTTTAAAACAATCTTTTTAACAAAGCAATATTAGCCACGAATAGTATATATATATTATAATATATATATATTATAATATATATTATATATAATATATATAATATGATATATATATTATATATAATATATATTATATATATATATAATATATATATATATTATATATATCGATATATAAATATATTACGCACAAGATATATATTACTATTGGCATGCTCCTTTTTAAAAATCACAAATCACTAAGACTACAAAATTTATATATATCCACGAATATATTATATTATATATATATATATTAGATATATATATATATATATATATATATATATTATATATATATATATATATATTATATATATATTATATATTTATTATATATACGAGCGTACTATATATATACGCACGATAATATATAGAAATAATAAATTTATGAATGTAAAAAACTATGAGAGCATTCACTTCTATGACCAAGGCTTTATGTTTTAAAACAAAAATATTCAAAATTAAAATTTTCAAAAATGTTGTAAATTTGTCTACTCTAGAAAACAGCTGACTGGAGATCAGGGTTTCACAATTGAATCTCCTATTGAAGATAGAAAATTCTATTGTGAAATATTTATTCATACAATAAATATTAAACGAAAAATATTTGTAACATAAAATAGATTTAACTTTCTTTATAATTAATATTAAATAATAAATATTAAATAAATTTGCAATAGAAATACCTTTATTTACATATGCATTACCTTGCAACGGGACTGTCTAGACATTTGAGCGTAACAAGGCCTCTGCTGTGCCACTAATCCGTACACAAGTATACATGAGAGAATAGCTACACACTAGATTGAAAAATATAAATTTGACACTTGTCAAATTGATTTAGGCTAGGTTTACGGCAATCACAAAATAAATAGAAAGATTAAAAATTGATTCACAACACTATAATATAAATTTATGAAGAAATATTTACATAAAACACTTCGTAAATACAAGCTTGCACGAGCAATTTACCATAACTGACACAGCACAGAGTAAAAATCGAGAATTACAATTCCAGTATGACCAACATAAATACGCATCTTAAGACCAGAGCAAATGTAGGAGAAAGAGTGAAAATAATGGTCTGCAAGCCGTTTTATATGAGGAAAGGTATTCCCGAATACAGTCTTATCCAATGGTGAGACATTACAAATAGGAAGAAGAAAAATGTATACGAGATTGACCTAAAATAAGAAGAAAGGAAGATAGATATCCACAGTAGAATAGGAGGAAATTGCCATTCTGAACAAATAGTAGTATTCGCATAAAAAAAACAAATCTCAACGCAGTCAGAAGGAAAAAGTCAAAAAGTGTTGAGATTTCAAGCTCCACAGCATACAAATAAATAAAATCGCTTTCGCATTATTTAAAATTAAAATATATATATATAACTATTATATATATATATATATAATATATATATATATATATATATATATATATATAACTTTTAACCATTAAAATTATTATATATATATATATATATATATATATTTTATATATACTCGTTCTCCATGTCTTTATCTTAGAAATATACTATATATATATATATATATATATATATATTATATTATATATATATATATATATATATATATATATATACCTACGTCCTTTCATAGTAAAGAATTTACACACAAAATAATAATAATAATAATAATAATAATAATAATAATAATAATAATAATAATAATAATAATAATAATAATAATAATAATAATAATAATAATAATAATAATAATAATAATAATAATAATAAACATGCGAAATTGCTAAAAGAACTAAGACGTTATTTGATCATAAAAGTTAAGCTTCCTGATAAAATAAATTCTTGTTTCTTTTAACAATTTTGCATACACACCGGCATAATATTATTATATATATATATATATATATATATATATATATATATATATATATATATATATATATATATATATATATATATATATATATATATACAGTATAATATATAGTATATATATATACATAGTTATATATATATATGTATATATATATATATTATAATAAATATTATATATAATATATATATTATTATATATATAATATATATATAGTATATATATATATATATAATATATATATATATATATATAATATAATATATATATATATATATATATATATATACTGGTTCGAGTGGGCGGCGCGATTTACATGCTATAAAATGGGAGGATTGTAAACAAATGCAGGGGGAGATTGATTAATGAAAACAAATTATATTACATGTATATCGTGTTACATCTTAGGCCCCTCAACAAACAAGTAAAATTGTTTACAATTTTTGCTTTATTTACATGCTTATAGAACATTTGGTTTCATCCTGTAGTGCTCCTTCTTCGGCTGTTGTTTCTCCAGGTGAATCCAAAGTTCCATCGCTGAATGAACGGCTCAAGTAATCCGCTATCACATTATTCTTGCCGCTAATGTGATTTAAAATAAACCGATACCTTTGAAGGAATAGTGACATCTTGTAATCCTTGAGTTCTGGTATTTCTTTTTGTTCATGGCAGTTAATGGTCGGTGGTCTGACTGTAAGATAAACTCTCTACCATACAGATACGGCTCAAACTTCTTGATTCCAGTCACTATCGCTAACGCCTCCTTTTCTAGCGTAGAGTATCTTTGTTGAGTCGCTGAGAGCTTCTTACTACCATATGCCACTGGGTGTAGAATACCGTTATCTTCCTGGAGGAGGACAAATCCTAATGACGAATCAGAGGCGTCCACCTGCAGTGTGAAGGTCTTATCCAGTCTTGGCATTTTCAAAATAGGTTTTGAGCTCAATGCTTCCTTCAGCTTCATGAACGCTTCTTGGTGTTTCTCTTCCCATCTTACTTTGGTTGGTTCTCCTTTTTTAGTAAGATCTGTGAGTGGGGCGGCGACCCTTGCGTAGTCCTTAACGAAATCTTGGTAATACCCAGTAAGACCCAAAAATGAACGCACCTGTTTTTTGTTCCTAGGTGGCTCGGTCTTCATAATCTTGATTACGTTATCCTCGTGGAGACCCTTATTTCCATTACCAATGTGGTGACCCAGAAATTCCACGTTGGACGAAGCAAACTCACATTTGGTGGGGCGTATCGTGAACCCTTCTTCCTTGAGCCTTTTTAGTACATTCTGTATAGAAGTCGTACATCATTAAACCCATCCAGTATCCTTCGCATGGCCCTGACCAGTGTAGCACCGGCATTCACCATGCCAAACGGTAACTTAATATAATGAAAATGACCGTCCTCGGTCGAGAATCCGGTCTTATGTCTGTCCTCTGGTTTTATTTGAATTTGCCAGTACCCCTTGGCGAGGTCAAGTTTGCTGTAGTACCGATCTCTGGCAAATTTTGTGAATAGAGTTTGTGATGTGGTCATCGGCTCCGGATCGAAAACAGTTATCCTATTGAGAGCCCTATAGTCTGAGCCAAAATACTTCTGCTCCTATCCTTCTTCTGAACCCACAACCACAGTCCCTGAGATTTTGACGTTGTAAGGCACTATTTGACTTCCATCTTGATCATTTTCTTCAGTTTCTTTTCAGTTTAGACGAGTCGTGTATGGTAGCTTAGTATTGGTCTTTAGGTCTTATGGGTATTATCTATGGGTCTATGGCATGGAAATCAGTTCCTTGGCAGTGACCTGCACATCTCGCGTAAAGAAAGTCGTCCTCGATGACGTTTTCCAAATTGGCCATCAATTCCCGCTCGGCTCAATAGGATTCCGTTGATGTTCATGCACGTAAACTTTCGTATCGGACAACTGCTCCTTTTGTACAGGTGTGGATCTATCTACTTTACACAGATGGATATTCTCCTTCATTCTCAGTGTCCAAGATAACTGCTGAAGCCACCTATCCTCCTCGTGTTGTCCCTCTCCTCTTCTTCATTCACTCTCCTTTCTTACAATGTACTTTTTAGCACGTAATTTGTATGTCTTTAACCCCTTCTCCAACCTGTATTCTATAGCTGTCTTTTGCCGTACGGTTCAATACCGGTTACGGAACTCACCCCAACGCATAAAGCATTTTGTTGATTTGAGGTAGGTCAGGAGCACCAGAGCCATATCCTCCCACCTTCAGACTTTCTATTTTCGCGCCTCTGTCGTTATATTTCTTTTGCAGTTGATCTGGGCTTTGGCTAGATTTTCCTTCTAGGTCCAACGTCTCATTAATCTTTCTGCAAATCGAATACAGGTTGGGTAAGGGTAAAGACAGTACCACATTAACGCTGCTAAAGAGTACATTGTAAAAGGAGAGTGTGAAGAAGAAGAAGAAGAGGGACAACATCGAGGAGAGATAGGTGCTTCAGCAGTTATTTTGGACACTGAGAATGAAGAGAATATCCATCTGGTAGAGATAGATCCGACACCTGTACAAAAGGAGAAGTTGTCCGATACGAAAATTAGTGATGAAATAACGGATCCTATGATGAGGGAATTGAGGGCAATTTTGGAAAAGTATTAGGAGATTTTTACGGATGTGCCAGGCACTGCCAAGAATGATTTCCATGCCATCGACCTCATAGATAATAATTCCCCAATAAGATTGAAACCATTTATGCTACCATATACGACTCGTACCGAACTGAAAACGAAACTGAGAAAATGATCGAGATGGGGATCATAGTGCCTTCTACGTCTCCATACTCAGCGCCTGTGGTTGTGGTTCAGAAGAAGGATGGGAGCAAGAGAGTTTGCTCAGACTATAGGGCTCTCAATAGGATAACTGTTTTCGATCCAGAGCCGATGACCACATCACAAACTCTTTTCACAAAATTTGCCAAAGATCGGTACTACAGCAAACTTGACCTCGCCAAGGGGTACTGGCAAATTCAAATAAAACCAGAGGACAGACATAAGACCGGATTCTCGACCGAAGATAGTCACTTTCATTATATTAAGTTACCGTTTGGCATGGTGAATGATTTTGTTGATGTTAGAGCCGGTCATTCCCAGACCTGGCATTATCACCTGACTACTATACAGAATGTACTAAAAAGGCTCAAGGAGGAAGGGTTCACGATACGCCCCACCAAATGTGAGTTTGCTTTGTCTAACGTGGAATTTCTGGGTCACCACATTGGTAACGGAAATAAGGGTCTCCACGAGGATAACGTAATCAAGATTATGAAGACCGAGCCACCTAGGAACAAAAAACAGGTGTGTTCATTTTTGGGTCTTACTGGATATTACCAAGACTTCGTTAAGGATTACGCAAGGGTCGCCGCCCCACTCACAGATCTTACTAAAAAAGGAGAACCAACCAAAGTAAGATGGGAAGAGAAACACCAAGAAGCGTTCGTGAAGCTGAAGGAAGCATTGAGTTCCAAACCTATTTTGAAAATGCCAAGACTGGATAAGACCTTCACACTGCAGGTGGACGCCTCAGATTCGTCATTAGGATTTGTCCTCCTCCAAGAAGATAACGGTATTCTACACCCAGTGGCATATGGTAGTAAGAAGCTCTCAGCGACTCAACAAAGATACTCTACGCTAGAAAAGGAGGCGTTAGCGATAGTGACTGGAATCAAGAAGTTTGAGCCGTATCTGTATGGTAGAGAGTTTATCTTACAGTCAGACCACCGACCATTAACTGCCATGAACAAAAAGAAATACCAGAACTCAAGGATTATGAGATGGTCGCTATTCCTTCAAAGGTATCGGTTTATTTTAAATCACATTAGCGGCAAGGATAATGTGATAGCGGATTACTTGAGCCGTTCATTCAGCGATGGAACTTTGGATTCACCTGGAGAATCAACAGCCGAAGAAGGAGCACTACAGGATGAAACCAAATGTTCTATAAGCATGTAAATAAAGCAAAATTACAAGTAATTTGCTTGTGATTGAGGGGCCTAAGATGTAACACAATGTACTTGCTTGTGATTGAGGGGCCTAAGATGTAACACGATGTACATGCTATATATAAATTTGTTTTCATTAATCAATCTCCCCCTGCATTTGTTTACAATCCTCCCATTTTATAGCATGTAAATCGCGCCGCCCACTCGAACCAGTATATATATATATATATATATTATATATATTTTAATAATTAATATAATATATATAATTATATATATATAATATATATATCATATATATATATTACTATATAATATATATATATATATATATATATATATATTATATACTATATAATATATATAATAATACATATATTATATATTATATAAGTATATTATATATATATATATACTGGTATCATAATATATATATATATATATATAATAATATTATATATAATATATATATATATATATATACTATATATATATATATATATTATAATCCAATATTTTCTTTGATTTAAAAGTGTATTGCATTGTGAAGTAAGACAAGAATTTATTTTTCATCAGGGAAGCTTACTTTATGATGAAATAGCGTCTTAGTTCTATTGTCAATTTATGTATATTATTATTATTATTATTATTATTATTATTATTATTATTATTATTATTATTATTATTATTATTATTATTTTTATTATTATTATTATTATTAATTATTATGTATTTTGGGGTGTGTTTAAATTCTTACAATGAAAGACGTAGATCGTATATATTATTATATATATATATATATATATATATATATATATATATATATATATATATATATATATATATATATATATATATATATATATATATATATATATATATATATATATATATATATATATATATATAATTTTAATGTATTAGATATATATATATATATATATATTATATATTATATATATTTATATATATATAATTTTAATGTTAAAAGTTATATATATATTTTTTAATTTTAAATAATGCGAAAGCTATTTTATTTATTTGTATGCTGTGGAGCTTGAAATCTCAACACTTTTTGACTTTTTCCTTCTGACTGCGTTGAGATTTGTTTTTTTTATGCGAATCTTACTATTTATTCAGAATGACAAACTCCTCCCATTCTACTGTGAATATCTATCTTCCTTTCTTCTGATTTTAGGTCAATCTCGTATACATTTTTCTTCTTACTATTTGTACTATCTCACCATTGGATAAGACTGTATTCGGGAATACCATTCCTCATATAAAACGGCTTGCAGACCATTATTTTCACTCTTTCTCCTACATTTGCTCTGGTCTTAAGATGCGTATTTATGTTGGTCATACTGGAATTGTAATACTCAATTTTTATTCTGTGCTGTGTCAGTTGTGTTAAATTGCTCATGCAAGCTTGTATTTACGAAGGGTTTTTGTAAATATTTCTTCGTAAATTTATATTATAGTGTTGTGAATCAATTTTTCATCTTTCTATTTATTTTGTGATTGCTGTATACCTAGCCTAGATCTATTTAAAAAATGTTAAATTTATATTTCGCAATCTTGTGTGTAGCTATTCTCTCATGTATACTTGTGTACGGATTAGATGCACAGCAGACGCCTTGTTACTCACAGATGTCTAGACAGTCCCGTTGCAAGGTAACGCATTTGTAAATAAAGGTATTTCTATTGCAAATTTATTTAATATTTATTTTCTTAATATTAAATATAAAGAAAGTTAAATCTATTTTATGTTACAAATATTTCTCGTTTAATATTTATTATATGAATAAATATTTCACAATAGAACTTTCTATCTTCAATAGGAAATTCAATTGTGAAACCCTGATCTCCAGTCAGCTGTTTTCTTGAGTAGACAAATTTACAAACATTTTTGAAATATTTTAATTTTGAATATTTTTTGGTTTAAACATAAAGCTTGGTCATTAGAAGTAATGCTCTATAGTTTTTTACATTAATAATTTTATTTATTTTATATATATTCGTGCGTATATATATATTACGCGGTCGTTATATATAGATATTATATATATATTATATATATATATATATATTATATATTATTATATATATATATACTATTATATATATATATATATATATATTATATATATTCGTGGATATAATAAAATTGTTAGTCTTAGTTGATTTGTGATTATTTAAAAAAGGAGCATTGCATAGTATAATATATTTGGGCGTATATATATATATATTCGATATAAATATATTATATATATTATATATTATATATATATATATATATATATATATATAATATATATCTATACTATATATATAATATATATATATAATTATATATATATATATATATATTTTCGTGGATATTATATTGCGTTTAATTAAAGTATGTTTTAAGAATAGACGAATAACGTTTCTTTATATATATATATATATATATATATATATATATATATATATATATATATATATATATATATATATATATATATATATATATATATATATAATATATATATATATATATATATAATTTTTTCATATTGTTTTAAGAAGAGCAGTACATAGTTTCTTATTTTTTTAATTAAAGTATATAATTTTACCAGCCTCTTAATCGAATTCCGATGGTCAATTATTTTTCAAATATTTATTTTACTTAATATATTAAGAGTCACATTTGAAGCTAAAGTTTGACGAGATCTTTAAGTATATTTCCTGATAACGAATACTGCAGTCCAACTTGGTTCTTGGTACAAAAAGAACCCGAAGTTCCATTATACCACTTTGGAGATCTCCACAGCATTGAGTTGGTAGGTTGTCATTAGTTGATAATATTGCTTTGAACTCACAGGTCATTACCCTACCCAACGGGAGATTGAATTACTGGTATATTACAGGACTAAACTCCAGAGTACTTAGATGACAATTTGTCTTGGGGGCCTGGCCACGGATTGATAGTAAGTTGGAAGCGTAAGTAGACAAAGTTGTTATTTGATACCCTGACATTAGAAAGTGGGTGCATCTGTCCGGGATTCCTTGTAACCATCTGGACAGTATCCGTTATCAGTGATATAATACTTTATTTTGTGGTGCATTTATTTGTTTTGATTTGTTGTGCGTAAGTAGCACAGAAGTAGTACTTGTTAACAGTTTGGGATAGCCGTTGAACATGCGCTAAAGTAGTATTTGAATATTGTTTTGCATTAATGACAGTTGGGATATCTGTCAATTGTATCTTTAAAAAATCTTTGAAACTCCTCAACTCTTCATTTCTTAGATCATCTGTAATCTCATTCACTTCTTTTCGATCGCCATTATGGCTTTCAGCGCTCAAGGTCTACTGGCGATATACTTTCCTATCTTACTGATTTATGGTTTTCCGCCCTTAGGAACTGCGGGGAGACTTGGGTGGTAGTGCTTGACATATCCAAAGCATTTGACCGGGTATGGCACGCGTCACTTGCTTCCAGCTCTCCTCTGGTTTCCCCTTCGGCTTTGCTTACTTATGTCTATTTTTTTTAAATCGCTCAATATCGGCTGTTGTTGATGGGGCGACTTCTTCCTTTTATGTCAATTGTGGTATTCCTCAGGGTTCTGTCTTATCTCCTACTTATTCCTACTTTTCATCAATGATCTTCTCACTGCACATCTAACTTTATCCACTCATATGTCGATGACCCGACCCGACCCGACCCTTCAATCTTCAACTCATTTCAATTCTGCTCCCTCTTTTAGTTCTAGAATTGCCTCTTGTCTTAATCTTTCCGATTCTATTCTAGCTTGTGGATTGAATTTCTGGGTGGGGTCGTCTCAACCTTGTGAAATTCAATTCTTTAAAAACCCAACTTCTACAAATCTCCCTCTCTAGGACACCTTCTAACTTTCCTATCTCTTTCGACGGTTCTCTCGTCCCTCCTGTTGACAATATAAACAT
>JABUQX010002567.1:0-5000 GCA_015478945.1 Trachelipus rathkii | reverse complement strand
GTTTGGAAGCTAGAAATAAAGCTTAACCAAGATGCTGTGCATAATAAATCGCAATGTTGTTACAAGAAGGCAAGAAGATAAGTAAACTGGTAGATAAATAGCTATGTTTAGGCCAGTAATAGAGTTTGTTTGCACAAGATTTGGGCCCTTATTTAAAGAAAGACTTAGATATGCTAGAGGGAGTGCAACAGTAGAGCATCAAGATGATTTCTGGGTTTTGAGGGTAGAGCTATGAGAGAGGCTGAAGGAGTTAGGAATGTTTTCTGTAGAAAGGCGATTCTCAGAGGGGAATGATACAAGTCTACAAAATATTTACATCTATGGATAACTACAGAGACCAATAAATTTTTCATAGTTAGAACATGGACAGGTGACCAGGGGGCATAATAAGAAAATTAAGAAGAAAGCATCCATCTTGGATATAAGAAAGCATGCATTCCTAATTGGGGTTGTTAAATTTTGGAATAGTCTGCCAGAGGAGGTTGTTGAGTGTGACTCGATTGCAACATTTAAGAAAGGGTTAGATTCGTTTATGGATGGGTTGGTATCATATAATATATTGACGAAGCCCAAATTTTGGCGGAGCGTTTTTTAGTTTATTGTAGTTATAAATGTTAGAGGGCATTGTGACATAACTTAGTTATGTAATGCAGTGGATAGTTTGGCGTTTATCATATATATATATCATTAGTTTTGACTAAGCCAAATTGGTGGATTTGTAGTTACAACAATTTGACAAGCCCTAGGGTGCTTTGTGGATTTGAGAAGTGTGTTGAATGGGACAGTCTCGATAGGCCCATGTGGCTTCTTACTGTCTCTATATTCTTAATGTCTTAATATATTGATATTTACATTTATAAAAGAAGCTCCTGCTCCAGTACTCAGAGCGCTTCCACATTTTAAGCTCTGTCTCCTCGGAGCTAAAAAAAAAAAAAAATTTATAACAACTTCGATCCACCTCGACCACCCCGGAGTAGTTTCAAGCAGGGTTGGCAAGAAAAAAAAAGAAAGGATTTAAGTCAACTGATTTTTTTACATGTTTTTTTTTTTAAAAAAAATAATTTTTTTTCATTTTGTTGATTTTTTTTTAAATTTTTAGGCAAATTCTTTTTTTGTTTGTTTCTAAATTACTAATTAATCATAATTATCACCTAATTGATGATAAGTATATTTCATCTATATAAAAAGTAAATTCATTAATATAGTTTCAAATCACTTTTAACAAAGAAATAAATAAAATTAGAGCATTCAGAAATTAAACACTATATATTTAATTTAAATAACTTAAAGTAAATAATAATTATATTTTCTAAACTTATTATTAATTTGGTAGCTAATAATTAAAATTGGTTACTAATTTAAAAAAAAATAATAGTTGAAAAGCAATTTGTGCCTAAAAAATACCAAAAAATAAATTTTTTTAAAAAAAATTTTAAAAAAATTCAAAAATTGATTTATACATAAAAAAATTCACTAGTATATATATATATATATATTATATATATATATAATTAATATATATTATTATATAAAAATATCTAATATATACAATATATATATATATATATATATATATATATATATATATATATATATATATATATATATATATATTATATATATATATATATATATATATATATATATATATATATATATATATATAAAATTACTATTACAGCAGAATGGAAGAAATCATAACATGCAACATCTGTTCTCAGCAATTCGACAGTCTTTATTTCATCCCAAAAGTGCTTGAATGTGGACACACATTTTGCTCTCCTTGTTTGATCAAAGTCTTTCGACAAAATCCCAGTTGTCCAAATTGCAGAGCTGAAATAAAGGGAATTGAAAGTTCTCTTCCTATAAATTATAACACTCTTAAAGTCGTTGATATTTATAAGTCTAAGAGTTTGTCAGAAAGGGAGATTGATACTTCTATTGATGTTATGAAGAAGAAATGTATGAAAGGGAAAGACATTCTTTCAAGGAAGAAGACTCAGATTACGTCGTCTTTGGAGGTTTTTGACGAGTGTCTCGCAAAATTGGAGGAGTTGACGGTATCTGAGAGCCATAGAGTTGACACCGTAAATACGAAAAAGATTTTAATGAACTTTGATAAAAAACTTAAGAAAACAGATCATTTCATGCGTTCTGATGATATAAAAAGTTCAGTATCAATTCGCTTGTCAAGTTTTGAAGACTCAGAAAAATATTTAACGGAGGTATTTTTTCTTTTTATTATTGGTGTTAAATTTAATAATATATATATATATATATATATATATATATATATATATATATATATATATATATATATATATTATATATATATTTATTTATTTATTTTATATATATATTTATATATATATATATATAACTATTATATATATATATATATATATATATATATATATAATATATTAATATTATATATACGATATATATATATATTATATATTATATAGTTTATATATATATTGATATATATATATATATTATATAGTATATTATATATATAATTATATATATAATATTAGATATATATAATAATATATTATATATATATATATAATATATATATATAGAGTATATTATAATATATATATATATATATATAGTATATATTATATGGGTCATGTTAATTTTTCTTACGTTCTTTGGTTTGAAGTTTTGTTAATAATGAAAAAGTTAAATTTACCCAATGAAAGAGAAAATAAGTTATTCAATATTTACAGTATTGGTAAAGCTCGATAAATTTTTAATTCTTTCTTGTTTTAATTTTTTATTTATATGTTTAAGTTTTTCTTAAACAATTTTATTTAATTATTACTGTATTGGTGCTAAAAAAAATGTTCAATATTGTTCTTCAGTATTTATTTATTTGTTCTTTATGTTTCTTATGGTATTTAATTTCATTACAAAGAGGAATTAATATTTGTCAACCTAGTGTGTGCTTAAAATTCGCGGTAATTACTTGCGGAAAGGTAACATAAAATAATTATTTTTTAATTTGAAATTTGATTACCTAGATTAGGTTACGTTATGATTTAAGTCAGGTCACGGTCAGTTGGTTAGTTATGTTGGTTAGGTTAGGTTAGCCGTTTAGGTTGTGTTAGGTTAGGTTAGGTTAGGTCTTAGGTTAATTTAAATTAGGTTGGATAGGTTTAAATAGGTAGATTATGGGGTAGATTAGATTATATTGCATTAGATTAAGAAAGTTTAATTTTTGTTAAAAATAAAATTTAATTTATTTCTCAGGTTTGTGCTAATTAATCCAATATGCATTGGTGAACAAAACATGACGGTGGAAAGTACGTTGAGTGTTTTTAAATATAAACTAAAAAACAAAAAAGAATGAACATAAAGATGATTCTGATTCACTATACTTTGCGAGTATGCGTGGAGATAAAAGAAATGAAGGAAAAAATCTATTTGCAATAATATTAAAGGATATTGAAGAATTTTAAACTACATACCCGTGATGGATTATATATATATATATATACTATATATATATATATATATATATATATACTATAGTATATATATATGATATATATAATTTATATATTAATATTATTATATTATATATATATATATATATACTATAATATATATATATATATATATTATATATTATATATATTACTATATACTATATATTATAAAAGAATGTAATGTTGACATTATAAAACTTCAACTTCCATTAAATATATTACCATTAATGTAAGTAATTTTTTTACCAAACATTTTAAAAATTAACTAATTGTAAAAAATTAACTAAAATTTTATGAGTTGAGAAAAAACGTCAGTCTATGTACAATTGAGCCATATATATATATATAATATATTATATATAAATAACCTAATACACCAATGCGCAGCTATACAACCCCAGAGGTACTTTCTCTCGGAACTACGCTCTGCTACCACTGATTAAAAAGTGATAACAGAGAATAGCGAAAGACACTCACCTACTTTTTGGTAGAATCCCAGAGACTCAATTCCAAGGGACAGCCAACGAAAAACAATACTTCTTCGAACAAATAAACAGTACTTGTTTATAATAGTTACCGATGTGTAACTACGTTTTGTTAATTAATATTAAGCTTGATCATTTAGTTAATATGGTGTGTTATGTACATAAAGCCCAGTACCCAGAAATTTCTGAGGGGCGGGCTTTGTTAATTCTTTTCGAATTGTTTACTCTCTGATCCAATGAACATCCAAATCTAACGACTAACCCTTAGAATTACTATTAACGTCTACCGTACCCTTGTTCCAAATCCTAAACCTCAATCAACCCTTATCATCGATAACTACTCAACACTTTATTCTTTCATATAAATCAGTGCATAATCACTGGAACAAAAGAAAGAAATAAATTAAAAACACATAAACACTTTCACTAAAGAGACACAAATAAATATCAAACACTGCAATCCTCTTCTTAATCCATCCAATTTCATCCACAGACTCATGCTGCAAAATTCTTCTTCTTCCTCATCTTCTTCCTTTCCTTCTTCTGCCAAGAACCATTCACCCTTAAAAGAATGAAAAGAAAACACAAAAACTCATCATTCTTATACCTTTCTCTCCCCTCTCTTTCTCTCACTCTGTCGCCCACTTCAAACACAACCACACCAAACACAAAAAACAAACCCATCACAACAACCCACAACGACAACCCAAAAAACAACATAAAAAGCAAAAAAACAAACAAACAAACAAACACCTCAACACACCTACTCACACAGTTTCTCCTGTTCCACATCCTTGCTTTCAGTCTTCCTATTCATCCTCAACCTATTCTTCCTCTTTTTCACCTCCTGCACCACATCCCTACTCTTAAATTCACTTGACCAACTTCCATCACTCACAACTAGCTCTCCCTTCTTGTCACGCTCTTCCATTCCACAATTCTCCGACGTTTCTCCCATATGTCCTTCCCTTTCACCACCATCGGTCTCACCCCCTCCCCAGTATCACATATTTGT
>JABUQX010002566.1:7500-25996 GCA_015478945.1 Trachelipus rathkii | reverse complement strand
AGTTATTCATCCTGATCGAGGATGATGAGAGAAGAAGGAGTGAAATAAGGATCGCGGGAACATGTCAGTATGTATTGTGAGCATGACGTTAGCGGAATGTAAGATGTTGAAATTGGTTATTCTTCTTTAAAGGCGGTTGGAAGTGTTGCTTAGCGAGGATAGGTCTTTAAGACGGAACGAGAGTAGTAAGTGTGAAAGTAGTGTGGAATACGATGTGGGTCTGGATGAAAACCAGAATAGCATGTTTCTGGTGGATGGTTTATGATGCGAGTATTAGGCGTGGAAAAGGGTTGCACATGTTATTTTGACTGTATAATTAGATTTGGAATAATAAAATCCTAGGGTATGTTCATGCAGAGGTGCCTGGAGTGATGAAAAAGAAGGATGAGTGAGAGGTATAAGGGTGGTTGACTTCATGTAGTTGTAGTTTGTATGTCCTGGTTTTGTAGCTTACGACGACGATTCGAGCACGAGAGATGAATGCTGTGTGGTTTGCTGTGTATTGAGAAGAAAAAAGATTGGGTGTATGATAAATGAGTTCGATAAAGTGAAAAATTACCCTGAAGCGTTTTGAATGAAAGTAGAGCCGAGGACAAAAGGATTACCGAAATCGTTGATAGGAACAGGAGGAAAAGCGCGAGCCAGGGGATGAAGATTTTGGGGTGGCAAAATTAGCCAGCGTTTGTCGCATTTAGTGTTAGCGGATCAGAATACCCCATATGACCAGCGACCCGTCACCTTTCCCCCCAGTTGCGAATGAGATTGAAAAGCAGTGTGAAGAGTTAGAGCGGCGAATAGGTGTGTTGGAAGAGAGTGTGAGTCCTTGGAATAGTCCGATTGGTGCCTCGTGGGAAGCCCCTGAATGACGATTGAGGTTGATGTACTTGATTATCGTAAGGTGACATTGAAAAAGACTGTGAAAGATAGCAGTTTCCTAACTGTGTGTAGTTTCAGAATGCGTGATCATAGTAGTGTATGCGGATTGAAAGTTTTTTACGGAAACATGGATCTGTTGTGCGTGCGGTAATTCATCAAGATTAGCCAGTGGAAAGAGGGATAGTAGGTTGTGTGACCTGCCCTTTTCGACTGCCAAAGCCCAGGCCATTACCAGTTATAGGAAATTTGAGCGGCGGTAGCCCCAATGGCTCCTCGAGCGTTTCAGAGGCGGGATGAATGTGGGTCCATGACATGATGTTTCTAGTAAGACATTGTGATGGTGTTCATAGAGACATACTCAGTGATGAATGAATTCTTTCTGCTGGAGGGGTTGAGTTAGCTGAATTTTGATGTCGGTTATTTTTTGAAAAAGTATAGAGGAAATACGAGCGATAAAAAGTGGGAAAAGTCGAAAAAGTGTGTGAGTGCGTTTTGCGGATCGAGGTTGAACATTTCTTGGGACATTAAGGTATGTAAGTGCGACTGGTTTTAAGAGAAGGCTAGAAAAATTTATGAGAAAAAGTTCGGGAGTTCGCAAAGCCGAGAATGTTCTAGAGCAGTTGAGAGGAGATAATATTTTTAGGTTTTCAGGTATAGAATTTGGAAGGAAGTTTAGAAAAGACTTGTTCAGGTTGTGAATCGAAACCTTCTTGACTGAATGGACTGGGGAAAAAGAAGCAGTCACGATTGTGAAGTTGAGAAATTTGATAAAATGAATGAAGGCCCTTGTGAAAGTTTGAAAGCACGGAAAAGTCAGCGAAGGACGTGTAGAAGCGGGCTTATCCGGCATTACTTAGTGAGAATGCGAACCCTGTTGGAGGGTTTATACGAGCAAGTGCGGTATTGTATGGCGAGGTTGTTTGATGCAAGAACAGGGTGCATTGAATAGGATTTTGAAGAGAAAACGAGTATTTGCGTATTTGTCGAAAAAAGCGCTGTTTAGTGATGGACAGAGCGAAAGATATTCTACGATTGAAAACGAGAGTTCGGCTTGCTTTGGGTTTTGTTTGAAGTCGTCCTTCTGCGTCCGTTTTTTGTATGGAGATTACAGTTCATGTCGCCGAACGGAATCACCAACCTCTTGTGTTATTTTGCCACGAGAATTGAGGATTAGCTTGATGTCGGCTTTGCAAGACTTTGGAAGATTTGAGTGGATTTTTGACATATGTGCGTGTGGAGTATGGTGCCCGGAGTGAAAGGAATGAGATTGCCTGATTCAGATGTGTCGAGAAGCCTGGGAGTGCAGAGTATGATGAAAAAGGTCTAGTGATTAGACCCGGAATATATTGAGCCCAAGGCATGTGATGAAGGAATAAGAAAGTCAGAGGTCGGGGGTGATTTCTATAGTTTGAAAGTGTGTTGTACGGGTTACAGGACTTAGCTAGAGATAGGTTGGTTTCGAGAGTGCCTGAGAGTATGGAAGAATTGCGGAGGGAAGTTATGACTGAGGTGTGTAAGAAACCTGAGCAGATAGGGATTAGGAAGGTGAAATATTTTATGAAGGAGAGCTAAAGGCTATGTGTAACGTAGGTGTGCTTCCGGTGCAAGAGGTACTGATTGTTGTGAGTAAGTTGTTTAAGGTAGTTGTATGTGTGCATTATGGTGGAGAGAGACCAGTTTTGTATAGGAGTGAGGGTGTAAGTGGCGCAAAAGTGAGTGAGCTTCATTTACAGTGTTTAAGTGGCGTACATTACAATTGGGTAATCGAGAAAAAGAGTTACGATAGGAAGTATGCGTTGGAATCGGAGTTGGAGGAGTGTCTGTTTGAGGGTGATGAGGATGTGAAAATGATTTGTCCAGGGGAAATCGAAGAGGTCATGTATTGCAATCATGGGATAAGTGGAAGAATGGAGGTGAAAGTTCAGGTGAATGGAGAGTAGTTTTAGTGACCTGATTGATATGTGGGCTCAGTAATTCTTTAGTGAATGGCATCTGTTGGGTACGCAGAGATGGACGCGAAGTTGACGTGGCAGATAGAGAGGCAGACGAGTACAAATGTGAAATTAAAGGGATTGGGGTCAGGGTGATTTTGATTGCTTTTTGAAAGAGGTTTTGTTAAAGGTTAGAAATAGGAACGCTTAGGCGGAAGTGGAACATAGGTTAGTTGTGCCTGGACGATGACGAATGCCGTATTGTTTTTGTTTGGGAGATTGACTTTTTGCAGGGTGAAGATAAGGCTTGTCTGTAGATTAGGGAATATAAGGTTGCTGAAAGGACGAGTCGTGAGGCATTGTTTTAGAATGCAGAAGGGAGAATTGTGTGTGCCGTCGATTTTAGTTGCCATGGTGAGAGACGGCTAGGGGATGGATAAGAACGGTTAAGCCAATGAAAGATATCGAGGTAATGCAAGAGGAATGTCCTATGGTCTGTGAGTTGAGAAAATGTATTTTGTTGGGTAAGGAAGTGTGTGCAGGTGGGACCAGTTGATAGAAGATTTTAGGGTATTTGCGACAAAGGTTTTGTTGTGGTACTAATATGTGGTGAGTATTTATATTCGGGAACATTCAAGGGAGGAGTGATTTGTAATGCACCTTGTGTTTTTTCTGTGATTGAGACGGTAGGGATGGCAGTTAGTATCCACCGTAGGTTATCGCCACAATGGGAAGTTTAAAATTGTCCGGGAATGTATGAAAGAGACGAGTGAATCCTTGGTAATAAGGAAAATAGGTGGAATGATGTTCGGCTACTACTTGTGAGGGAGATGCAGAAAGGAAAGTATCAGAATGTATGTGAAACCCCTGTGTTACGAGATGGATGGCTTAGATGAACCTTAGTAGTTTGTATCGTGATCATTATGTCTACTGTGGCCAATGTGATACAAGTCGGGTATCTCGACTGAGGTGATGGCTAAAGCATGATAGTAAGGTTCTGCGGTATTGCTGTGCGGCTGAAGGTTTGCTTCTCTTTTCGTCCTAAATGAGATCTGCACCACTACTGAAAAGACGCCCACTAGCTACACTTGTTGAAAGTACTGGCTAAGAATCCCCTGAACGAATTCTGTAAGAATGTGGTGAAACTTTTCACAATTACAAGCCACAAAACCAGAGGATCTTTATCTGATTCCAAGCTTTTGCCTCCTTTAATATTCTTCGATCAAGGATAGTGTCTTTTGGACACCTCTGAACAAGACCTGTCATAGCTCTGCTCGATCATGATAAAATCTGCCCAAATGATTTACTGAAAAACTGATTAGTGAACGATTCGTTTTTTATATGGCAGAGGATTCTCGTAGTCTCCGCAAATGGAAGGAGTAGCTGTGTTGTGGAAGAGTTGTTATTATTTAAAAGAGATGTTTCCAATTACTAAATTGTGTAGTAATTACAAAAATATCATAATTTATAAATGTTATACCATTTGATTCTGCGCACAAACAATAGGTGTTTTTTTTGGTTCCTTAACATTTTAACCTAAGTCATCCGCTTTCATGGAATGTCGCCTCAAATACTTTTTAACGGCACGCCATTTTAACTGTTAATAGTAATTTGAAACTTTTTTGTAGCACATTAGACACTACACACAACAAGTATCATCCCAAAATAGGAATTTGTAACCTGACTTGGTTCGTAGATACAACAATATTTAGTAAAAAACACATACAGAAAGCCAGACGGAAAACTAAGCACATTACGTCATACCTTTATAGAAACTTTTACCTTTATTTTTGCATTTCTAATCAGTTACCAAAATTTTTCAGTACAACTTTAAATTGATATATATAGTATATATATATATATATATATATATATATATATATTAATATAGTATTATATATAGTATATTATATTATAGTATATATATAATGATATATTGATATATATAATTACTATATATATATATTTATAATATATAGTATATATAAGGTAGTGCCACACACGTTCTCATATTCATAGATGAATACTACTCCGCTATCGCAAAAACATTAATGCGGATGCGGGTTGACATATGTGAAACATCGACTGCTATCTCCGATATATGGTCATCGGATATCCGCTACACTCTAATATGTATAATATTAATATTATATATATATATATATATATATATATATATATAATTTATTAAATATATAAATATATGATATTAATATTATATATATATATATTATATATATATAGGTATATTGTGTGTGCTGTGGATCTTGTATGGCATAGCTTTTTGATAATTGGATGAAGATCTTGTCTTCATTTAGAAACGTTCGCAGAATCTGACAGTTTAAGCTTAGACCTGCCCATAATCAGATCTAATCGATTTATCTTCTAGAGGCAAATAGAAAATAGTTCTAGTCTTTAGAATAAAAAGCAACATAAACAAATAAATACATTACGAAATGAGTTAGAATACATAGAAACATGATATTTAGCTTAGAAACAAAGCTTTTTATATATCAAATTTCTGTCACGATGGCATTATCTGAGACACCTGAGGGTCAATCATGCCACAAGGAGGGATATTGACCTCCGCAGACTATTCCCGTGTCTCGTTTCCATGGTTACGATCGAAGACTGAATTCGACAGATCATAAATGATTTTTTTATTTTATGTTTTTTCGTTTTTGTACCTTGTTTTTCCTTTAAGTATCAGCTTAATGGAACTTTTACGATTTCTCACCTCTAATTGTATTAAAATCTTTTGCATTTCAGTTGAAGCTGTGGCTTGGTGGTAATTTTGTGAGTTCTTATAACTATATATATATAATATATATGTACTATATATTATATAAATTTTATTAATATATAATAAGTATATATATATATATAATATATATATTATATATATAAATATAATATTATATTATTTATTATTAGTTATAGTAACTATTATGATTATATATATATATACTATATATAATATATATATATATATATAATCATATATATATATATATATATAGTTCTAACTAAACTGAACAAAATGATGTTTTGCTAGCTGGTTAGAATCTCGGATCAAATTCACCAACTCGGTAACTAGAGCAAACCTCCCCAAAAATTGTCGCTTGACTGTAATGTTTATTTAGCATTACTACTACAGTTTGTGGTAAGTTGTAAGCAAAACAACCCAAACACACACTCTCTCTAGGCTCTTCACACACAGAATAATCTTATCCAATGCCCCACTGTCCATTGTGTTGGATAAAGTCTTCTTTCCTTGCATTATGTCAAGATATATTTAGGGTTCTGTCATCTATGGATATGTGATTCGCAATTATTCAACGGTGAGTCTTGCCTAAACCGGAACCTTTGATGACCATGGTTTAGTTTGTTTTGTGATTGAGTTGGTTAACCTCGATGTTCCTCTGTCGTCTTTTATACCGGCCAAATTTCCTACCCAATTCCAGTTTAATCTGATTAGCACACTGAGGACGTAGCAAAGGCCAGTCTGCTCTCTTACCCACCTTGTATATAATATATACTAATATATATATATATAGTATATTATATATATATATATATATATATATCATATATATTATACTATATATAATATAATATTATATAATATATATATATATTTATATATACTATAATATGATGGACAAATCTTACCTATTGACCTTTTAGTCTAAAGTAAATTTATTAATTCTAACTTAATGTATAAATCGAAAGGAACAATAAAAAGTAAACTATAAGAGAAGCATTGGGAAATTATATTTTTAAATGTTAGAATTAAAAAAAAAACTATTACATATTCATGTGTTTACTTTATGACCGGAGTAACTTTTAGGACATATTTACCAAATGTAGACTCATAACGGGTTGCCACGTCGCATTGGAGTTTTTCAAGTTCTGGTTGATTGTTTGCATTCGATCTCTGAGTACCTTGAGTTTTTTGTCCTAAAAAAAATTATATATTATATATATTATATTATATATATAATATATATATATATATATATACTATATATATATATATATATATATTATATATATATATTATATTATATATTATATAATATATATATAATTACTTTGGCTTAAGTATTACACGGCAAAATAGGGGGCTCGAGCCAACGTGGGAGCAGAAGCTGGGGACGATTCTATTACCCGTAGGGAGGGCGGAGGAACCCCCGCCCGACCCAAAATACCAAAGAGCTGGGTTCCGGAGACCACTCACCGGAGGGGAAAATTTAGTCCTACCTGGTCGATTCCGGAGGCGAGAGACCCGACTCCTACATTCTTATGCTGTTTACCCTGGCGTATTCCTTTAGTAAAAAAAAAATAAAAAAATAAAACTGACGATGCTAAAAGCGTTAAACAGTCCTAACCTAAATTAACAAATCCCTATACTAGAAAGTCTATTATGGTCCATAAGATACCCTGTACTATTTTTTTGGGGCTAACGAGTACCGTTTCAAAAGGTCCATAACTAGACTTTCTCATATATATATATATATATTAATATATATTATATATATATAATATATAATATATATAATTATTAATATAATATGATAATATATATATATATATAATATTAATAGTAATATATATACCCTTTCTGTTTTACGACTCCCGTTAGTTTTGAAGGTTTATTGCGTTTTTTGTAAAAAATATATTTCTAGTATATTATCTAAACAATCGATTTAAATGGAATGTTACACATTCAAAAATATTAATATAAGACTTTACGTTTTACGACTCGTCAATTTTAATTTTTTTTTTTTGTTAACTAAAGGGAATACCAAGGCGTAAACCGCCAAAGATGGCAGAGTCGGGCACTCGGCCTTCCGGGAAGACGGGTAGGACTATTTCCTCCCTCCGGGGAGGGGTCTCCGGAAACCCCCGCTCTCTTGTTAATCTTTGGTTGCAGGGGTTCCTCCGTGCTCCTACCCTACAGGCGGATATGGAAAACGTCGTCCCCCTCTCCCCGTCGGCTCGAGACCCCCCAAATTTTTTTTGTTTGTAATAAGCTTTACACGCTAATTCCAAATATGTAATTGGTTTTCGTGTAAGTGTCGTTACCATTATTGAGTATATATTTCATTTCTGAAAAATATTTATTTTCTATTTTTTTACATTTTTGTAATGTAAAGCTTTATACGCTGGTTCCAAATATGTAATTGTTTTTTCGGTAAGTGTCGTATTTTCGAGATCATTTCATTTTTGAAACAATATTTAAACATAATGTGATGTTAAAAAGCAATTAGTGTAATTATTTGTCGGAACTTTTGAATCCATGTCCTTACCACTGAATTCATGTTAGTATAGTATAGTAGCAATATATTAAACAAAAAAACAAAAAAATCAAGAAACTGACGGAGTCTCTAAACACAAAGATAGACTATGTATATACTTCTTATATTTAAATTATATTTTTTATTAATTTCTTTTAAATTTAAATATTATATAATATATATATATATAATAATATTGTTATATTATAATATATATATATATTATATATATATACTATATATATATATAATATATTATTATATATATATATAATATATAATAATATATAATAATAATATAATAATGATAATAATTTCCAGGTACTTATAATGAATTTCTAAAAAATATCTTTAATGCAACCACTTTCGGCGAGTATTTTTCCCCACTATCTTTCAATTTTAGCCACCACAGCGAGAAAGAGGGGGTTAAACCAAACCAGATTCCCTTCAATCCTGCCGGCACAGACCAGAGAAGCAACCTGAAAAATCTTTAAGACTAACCTAGAAGTATTTCAAGAAGGGACTGTACCCTGAGGTAGCCTGTTCCAAAAGCAGGGATATCCTATACTTTTCTTAATGATGGTTCACTCTTATACAAATTGAACAATTCCAATCCAGTAGGACTTATATATTATTATATATATTAATATATATATATATAATATAATAATATATATATATATAATACATATAATATTATATATATATATATATAATATATATATATATATATATATATATATATATATGATATTTACGAGTTGTTATGCTTATTATTATTATTATTATTATTATTCATTATTATTATTATTACTTATTATTATTATATTTTATTTTTTATTATTATTATTATTATTATTATATTTATACCTCATCACCGAATAACAACATAACTATGGTGTTGTCAGTTATAATCGAAAAACCTTAAAGTAATTATATTTCTCCAGCGGTTGTTTCAAGTAATTGTAACCTTTGTGGAATTTCCCATGGATTTTATTGTTCATCCATCTTACTATTCTGTGTCAATCAATTCATCTACGTAAATTCTACTATGGACCTTTCTATTAAAGTCATTTCTAATTTAAGAAGATATTTATTTCGGTTTATACCTCTCTCTACTCTCTCTCTCTTCTCTTCTCTCTCTCTCTCTCTCTCTCTCTCTCTCATCTCTCTCTCTCTCTCCTCTTCTATAACTTAAAAGCATCTCAGACAAAACTTCTTAACCAACCTATCATTTATTTCTATTCACGTGTCCATACGACTCGGTATCTGATGTGTTAGTGTTATTTTTCACCACGCAATTCTAAAATCAGCACAACCCTCTCAAACTTTACATATACTCCTAACCTATTCCCTTCTTTCACTCCCAAAGAAGTATATTCGCTGTTTCATTGCAAAACTTAAAAACGTTTATTTTCTTCTTCAAAGAAATGTCCACGCCTCATATCTATACTGAACAGTTGAACAAATAAACACTCAAACTAATTTATTTTTACTTTCCTGAATTATTTACCCCCTTTCCTATTGTTTTCTAAGCCTATTTAATACTCTTTGACACTCCTGAACCCCGCGGTCAATCTCTTTTATCCCCCCCCAAGCACATTTCGAACCCTAAATCCTAAATCTTCTAGTGTCGCCTAGGCTTCCCTTCATATTTTTTGTATTTAAAGTTTAAGTTCTAAACATTTGACCTACAATGACCTTCGTTTCCTTTGTTTGACCTTTGCACTGATTTTTATAACTCAACTTCAAGCAGAGTTAATTTTTAGTCCATTCCTTTGGTACAACCCCATTTGTAACCTTTACCTTTATAAAATAATGGAAGAAGCAATAATCTTACAAATCTTGTGGTACCTTGTCCACTTCCCTTTGACACATGGTATGTGGCACTACTATAGTGATATATATATATATATATATATATATATATATTAATATATATATATATTATATATATAGAAATAATATATATATATATATTATATATAAGTGGTCAGATGGACCGGCTCGCACCAGGCTCGTGCGAACCGGTTTTATGCACCTATCATAAGGGAACCGTTGTTAAACCTACTAACTAACAAAAACGGTTATTAAAATTTTTGTATTTTTATCACTATTCACTGGTTCTGCATAATATATATATATATATATTATATATATTATATATATATATATATATATTATAATATATTATATATATATTATAATTATACTATATATATATATATATATATCTATATATTAATATCATATATATATATATTATATAATATATATATATATATATTATTATATATCAGGGGTTGTGAGTCGGTGGGCAAAAATTTCCGACTTCCGACTCCGCTCCACTCACCTTCTTGAAATTACCGACTCGACTCCGAAATCTTGCAATTTTACGACTCCACTCGACTCGACTCACCATTTTTTTGAATTACCGACTCGACTCGACTCCGACTACCCTCTAGAAACTATCTATAGAAAATTATATATTATATATATAATTATATATATATATATATATATATTTATATATATAATATATATATTATATATTATTATATACTTATTATATATATATTATTATATATATTATATTATATATATATATAATATATGAGGTATGTGTTATCTGTGTTAAATGATAGAGTTAGTGAGACGTATGGTTTTGAAATAAGAGGTATAGATCATAATACAAAAAGTGTTAAGAATGGACAATCTTAGAGGGGTGTTAGGTGTGAGAAGAATGATAAAATGAGAGATGAACGTATTAGAGAATGTGTGGTGTGGGGTAAATTAGAGAATTAAATGAAAGTACGTTTGAGATGGTTTATCATGCGGTAAGAGGATGGATACATACTCGGTTGGGTTAAGCTGATGAATGTGTGAGTGTGCTTGGGAATCGAACTTCTGGGAGACGAGGAAAAAGGTGGATTGAGTCGTAAGAAATGCCTGGAGGGAGAAATGTGAGTTGTGGCAGAGGCGAGAAGAAGACGATGTGCAATAATAGTGGTGTAATGCCTCGGGAGTTTTGATCGAGGGGCTATTGTTGTGGACCCACCTGGGCCAAGGGATTAACCCCCTGAACGAGTGCCATAGTGAGGGATCGTTGCTGTCCCGTGAGCCTTAAAGGTGGGTTTTCTGAAGGCGACGAGATCTCTAAAAGGTTATAAGGAGTGGTAAGGCTATGTTTCTTTTCGACTTTCGTCATTTTTTTCTACTTCTTTTCTGTTTCTAGTGTGACTCGCAATCCTACCCAGTTGGGAGAGGAGATGTGTGGTTGGATCGATGTGATGATGCATGATGATGATTGTGTGATGATGATGTTGATGATGTTGATGATGATGAATAATCGGTACTCTAATTATATACTATATATATATATATATATCATATATTTATTCGTATTAATATATATATATATATTATATATATATACTATATACGTATATTATATATATACTATATATAAATATATTATATATATATATATTATATATATTATATATATAGTTATATTCTACTTATATATATCTTTATATATTATATATATATATAATATACATATATATATATAAGCTAAGTGTAAAAAATAATTTCGGCGGTGTTTTAGTTAGACTATATTATATTATATACTATTATATATTCTATATATATTAATAATTATATATATCATATTATATATATCTATTATATTATATTATATATCAATATATATATATTATATTTATGACTATATATATATATATATATATATATTATATATATATATATTATATATATATTGTATATTAATAATCTATATATATATTATATTCTTTATATATATAATATATATATATATATATAATATTATATTATATATACCATATATAATATAATATATTATACTAATATATTACTATATATATATAATTCTATATATACGCTAATATATTAATTCTTTACTTTGCTCTCATCTTCCTCTTTGCCCTCAAAGCCTTGGGTCCGGTAAGGTGCGCTACAGCATTCGGAAAAGACAAGCAGGTAGGCAAGAACAGCAAAACGCTACAAAAGAAAGCCCAGCCCTAATTACCGCCCTCTCATGTACCAATTAATTAGTCTGGAGAGCTGTCACATAAGATATCATACTCATATTTTATATATATTATTATATATATATATATAGATATAATATATATATATATATATATACTATATATATTATATATTATATTTATAGATTATATATATAGTTTAATATATATATATATATACTATATACTATATATATATATATATATATATATATTACTTATATATATATTACTATATATAAATATATTATGGCAGTAGCAAAAAAAAATTTCGGGGTGTTTTAGATATTATATTATACTATATTATAATACTTTATCTGTAATATATATATATATTTATATATATATATTTATATATACTATAATATAATATCATATATATATATTATTATATATATGTTATATATATATATTATATATTACTTCAATAAAAGGGATAAAATAATGGAACATTAATATAATTTGAAATTAAAATAAATAATTTTTTTCATATAAAAATTTCTTTAAAGTTTAATCTCTTAACAGCAAATGATTGATAACTTCCTTCGTTTATATGGAAGCTATGATGAAACTCATTAAGCCAGTTCTGCTAGACTTTCTTCTCATGTAGAATTGAAAAAGTTTGCTTTGTCTTTTCAGTTGTAGTGAAATATTGTTTGGATTTTCACATTTTGAGTGAAGGTAAATGCCTAAATCACAGTTAAATATCTAGGGAATATCAAATATTCCAATTAGTACAAATTTTGGATAGCATGTCAATGGACAATAAGTAACTTATAAAGATTAGTAAGTAATGGATCTTTGATTCGCGAACTTGCTCTCTCACTGGTTTGAAAAATCATCAGGAATATAAATTGTAATTGCCCTATATCTTTTCTTTTCATGGTTCTCCACAAGAGAGGCATTATAATTCCTTCATTATCAGAAAGCAGGAAGTTCCTGCTTGCACTTCAAAATGTTTGCTGTGCCTTAAATATGGAGGAATGCAATGTAATACTATGAAAGAGTTGTTGAGAATAAAGTTAAAGACATAAATAAATAAATTAATAGCAAATTTCGCTAATTGCTTTTGCTTACAGACTTGAAAAAATCTAAGTTTTTTTAAAAGGTTAGATCTTGATCCATTGGCTCCTTTAGGCTTCAACACATTGCTTTACAATTTCACTACGGTTCGTAACAATCAATTGAATTTCTCCACTATACCATGTGCTCGCCCATTCCTGAGAGCTTTGGTTCATTTTGTGTCTGGGAAATCTTTCCTATTTTATCTTTCTTTTAAAATAGTGTCGGCCCTTGGCAATTAACAATAGCAATATTGGTTGATTCGGATGAGCATAAAGTTTTTAATGAGTTGTACTTCCCATGAATGGGAACAGTGAAGAACGGCCACCGCTTCTGGATATTTTCGACCGAGATCTGCCGATTCTGGATTGCGACATTGCAGGTCGCCAGCGCCTCGCGCGCCAATTCAGAAAGTTAATATTTTATATGAAAGTTACGTTGTATTACTCGATGATGATTACAAATGGTGAAACAGACACGGTTAGAGGGCAACATGGAACCTTCGAAGGACTAGTCCAGTCAACTAAATATTTATCAGAATACATGCCATCTGTGACAACCACAACTCTAACACCCACTTAAGGCATTGTCAATCCTAAACGAAGGTCGATATAATATATACGCCAACTACTACCAAAATTAAAATCTTTAGCTAAGGTTTATGCTAACCACATACAAGCTTTAATAAATTTATTGTGATACTGGTAGCTACACCATGCGGTTTAATAACTAACTAAAAACCGGCCACTTTGGCTACGTCAGAATAACTATTATGATGCACAAACCAATGCCAATTATACCTATCATCCTTTCTTAATGTTGCAAGTGAAAGTCACACCTCAAACAAACTCCTGCGGGAAACCATTCAAAAATTTTAAACACTATTACAGAATGACTGAGATCAAGGGCGTTTTTTTTTACAAAAAACCCGGTTTTATTCTTTCCTACATTTCTTTATTGTTTGTCCTAGAAAAACTGTCCGTTAGGTAAATATTTTATAGACTTGTATCATGTTCCCTATGCCTGGGAGAATTTGAAGGGGACATAATGGCATATGCGGAAGAATTGGCATGTTGGAGCGAGAGAGGAGACGATTTGAGAGGTGGTGGAGTTGTTTGCGGAGGCGTTGGAGGAAGCAGGGGATGAAGATGACATACGAAGACAGAGATATTAACGGTACCGGGGAAATTGAGGAGGGTAATGAGAATGATGGTGTTGAAAAGGAGGAAGCTGTGAAGGCGATAACAATACCTGCAATTATCTCGGGGGGTGTGTTTTAACAGAAGGGGAGGGAGTTGGAGGAGAGATTACGACGAAGAATGGAAAGTATGCGATTAGTATGAAAGTGGTATACATGATTAGAAAGATTAGAAACTTGGAATAGAGGTTAAAAAAGTGTTTTTAACAGCATATACTCCACACTGCTGTAGGGAGCGGAAACATGGACAACAACGAGAAGAGAGGAGGGTAGAATACAACGGCGGAGATGGGGATATTAAGAACTATGATTGGAAAGAGTAAGAGAGACAGAATAAGAATTGAAGTTATTAGAGAAAGATATAGTGGAAGAAGATGAACATTGATATATGGATGTGGGGAGATTGAGATGGTGGGACATCTGGAGAGGATGGAGCAGGAGAGATTGCCGAAAAGAAGATGGGAATGGACAAGGGCAGAAAAGACCAGGGGAAGACGAAGAAGAGGTGGGCGGAATCGGTGGTACTCTCTGAAATGTCAGGTACAAATATGAGAGCGCTGAAGAGAAGGGGAATAGTGCAGGAGAGGGACGTCCGGAGAAAGATGCTTGCGCGGCTTGACAGGATTGAGAATCTTCCTGGGGAGGAGGAAGAAGAAGAATATATATATATATATATTATATATATTATTATAATATATATTATTATTATATATACTTATATATATATATATATTATATATAATTAATTATATATATAATATTATTATATAGAGTATATATATAATATATATATATAAGGAACAACAGCCACTTAAACTAAGAAATCTTTAAACTACATATGTTCATTTCATTTCTTATTAATAAAAATATACTCTTAATTGCTCTTGATTAACCTATTATTTTATTCTTATTTAAAATTTATAATTAAGAGACTTAACCCATCAAAATTTTAGATAACTTAAATAATTACTATTTAATCTACGGATTTATACTAATATATATTATAATAATTTATTATTATTATATTATACTATATTATAGTAATATTTATATATATATATATCATATATATATATATATAATATATATATTTAGTATAATTAATATATTATATATAATATATATAATATTTATATATATATATTATATATATATTATATATATATATATATATATAATATATATATAATATATAATATATATATATATATATATTATATATTATATATTACTATATATATATATATACATCTAATTATAACTACGACATTACTTAGTTACAATGAACTAATCTATATTTATCTACTCATTGATGATTTCGTTCCTTAAATAGAATTGCATCCTGCACAGGTTTCTTCTATTTTTTTCTTTGGATCTGATTTTATATGCGAGGAGCAAAAAAAGCGTTCACGCTAATTACTTTTAGGAGGTAGAGCAGTAACTGCAATTTAAGCTTCGTTGTGCATGTTCTTGATACTCTTTCGAAGCGTAAATAAAATTTTTTCACTTTTTCTCAGTGCAGCAAAGAAATTTTAATTTTAAAGTTTAGTGTCAGTTCAAGGATTAGGAAAGACCTTGACCTTTTTCTTGACACCAATCGACGCTTTCGCTAAGCTCTTTCAATATCTAAGAAGCTTTTCATACTATCTCTAACTTTCTGAAGAATGATTGAAGAAGGTAGTAAGGAGATATTGTAGTTTCTCACTTACAATATGTTAGATTGCATTTCCTTTCCTTCTTGAAACTTCTGCAACCCTTTACATACAAATGGCACATTGCAAAGTGCAGATTTATCTTTTTTTTTGTTGTTCTTCAGTTAAGCGTACCCTGTAGATTGGATCAATATTAACAACAGCTAGTATAATATTATTGTCAATGAGAGAAATTTCACTTACGTCGTCTTTATTATCTTTTACTTCTTCGTATTCATCAACATCTTCGCGCGATAGAGGATGGAATTTTATTAGAATAATAATCCAAATTGAAACATTAAGGTGCTTGAGTTAAAAATCTTCGAGTTTGCATTGCCATTTGTGATGGGAAGCTCGAAAGTCAAAAACTTGATGAAGTGATTGAAGTCATTCCCAAGTACCAATTTATAACTTTGTCAGTTTAAAATTTTCGACCCAACTCTTCTTGATTAATTACGACTCGACTCCGACTCGCTCCGACCTCTTTGAAAGATTACCGGACTCAGACTCCGACTCGATCACCCTTCTTCAATTACCGGACTCCGACTCCGACTCCGACTCCCACCTCCTTCAACACTACCGACTCCCCGCTCCGCGCTCCGACTCGACTTCCGACTCGCGGCAACCCTATATTATATATATATATATATATATGATATTATATAAAATTGGAAATTTTTGTTCAAAACGTTTTTATTTTTTTTGCTAGATCGTTAGTAAATAGCATATATATTAATTTTTACTGTTTTATTTAAATATATATAATTTTTATCTTTAGATCTATTTTCTTTAGTTAATAATCCTTGAAATAATTGTTCATATAATTGTCACTGTATTAAAAAAAATGTTTACTGTTTCCAGTCATGAATTAAGTTACCATATTTTTCCTGACGAAAAATCGGGGACACCTGCAGTAACGATCATACTATATATTTATATATATTTAATTAATATATATATATATAATATATATCATATATATATATTATATATATATATATTATATTACTATATATATATATATATAATATATATACTATTATATATATTATATATATATATTATTATATATATATACTATCGCACGAGCGATATGTAAAATGTATAAGATCGATTGACAAACCTGATGCAATGAAAAATGGTATTAGTTTACTTATCTTTATCATTATTATATATATATAATTTTAATATATATATATATATATATATATATATTATTACTATTATATATATATTATATATATATATATATTACTTTATATATATATATATACTATTCCTTAAAGGATTGGAAAATAACGAAAGCATGTTAAAATTGGGTTTGTATCATAAAATTTCGGGGATGAATCGTCGGACTTTCTTCACTCGGGGACAAGGGTTTTCAAAAAGGATGTCTGGGCTAAATCGCGAATGTTTACCTTAGTCATGAAGTTAGTCACTTTGGAACAAACTTACCGTTTGCGGAATATTTTTCAATTCTCAATCATTATTAAATAATAAAAAATAAAACGATCCGTGTTTAACAAATAAACATTTAACACTAGTTATTATACAGTAACTAAATTTATGGGGAGGAAAACTATTCTTCAAGGCTCTAGTAATGAGTTAGCCTTAATAATAAAACAAGCACTGTAAATAGTAAAATAATATATTTATCTTTGTTTAAAAGGAAATACAAAAATACACGCGCAACGAGTCGAACACTATTTTTCGTTTTTTTTTTTTTTTTTTTGAAGAGCACGTTTGTTTTCTTTGGTTTTGTGAAGTTTGTCGAATTTGTTTTTCGCATCTCTCTCCATATATATATATATACTAATTATTTATTATATATTATTATATATATATATATTATATATATAATATATATATATATTATATTATATTTATATATAATATATATTATATATATTATATATATATATATATATAATATATATTAATATATATTTAATATACCATCATACTATAATAACTATATCTTTATAACAGAGACGCCATCCAACTCTGAGGCCTGCGACACCCGACCAGACGTTCCTAGCGGAATCGCCCATCCAAAGTATATAACACACCACCACTATATTTATATATAATATATATATTATATTATATATATAATTATAATATTATATATATATTATATTATATTTACTATATATATAACTACTATATATATCTTAATTGACGTATTTGAAAAAACAAAGCTTACTTTCAAAATTCTGATATCACTGAACGAATTAAGCTCGTGCCATCTGTTCATACTGTTCTGCAATCTGAAATTTGAGAAACATCAACATTATTATTGCACAATGACAGAGCTTACAGAATTCATCCTACTAGAATGGGCACACAAAGCAATCTACAAGAC
>JABUQX010002566.1:0-2500 GCA_015478945.1 Trachelipus rathkii | reverse complement strand
AACAACCCCTTCTTTCAGTTTTTCACTTAGTCAGATGTAAGTCCTTCAATGTACATTCGTGGTGTGTGCTCGTTGTCTGTTTAAATCTATTCACTGTGGCATCACATCGCCATATACTACATTCTATACACATTGGCTATCACTCAGCTATCGTCTGCCACTATTACTTCATTGACAAGCTCTATAATGTAAAATGAACTATCTCCTCTGTTAACCGAGTTCAACCACTCGAGTGCACCAGAACCTCTCCCACAGACGCGTGGCTCAGCTCACGTGTATCAAACCTCACTGTTGAATCTATTTTCTCACTCCAATTGTATTAAGTGCTTAAGCAGAAAAAAAAAATCTTATTAAATATATACTTTTACATTGCGCTCGCATCATCGCTAAATATTCTCATATGAAAAATACTCTCTCTTCGTTTTTTTGACAAAAAAAAAATTAAAAATAAAAAAAAACTTAAATAAAAAAACTTTCTTTTTCTAAAAGTTCCTTTATTAATTTATATAAAAATGTAAACAATGAATGCAGAATATATTCTTATTTTTTAATCCGTAGAAAAAATACTTTCCCTTACTTTACTCCAAGCTTTTTGCATAACCTAAGCACATATCGTCCTTTAATAATAATAATAATAATAATAATAATAATAATAATAATAATAATAATAATAATAATAATAATAATAATAATAATAATAATAATAATAATAATATAATAATAATAATAATAATAATAAAATTTAATATACATATAATATAAATAATAATATAATTTTCTTTAAAGTGGCGTCTGAGTGCTTCAACAAACACCGGGAAACAGAATAATTTAGTAGAAGAACATGACGTAAGTCGATATTAAATCCCCCCCCCTCCCATACCCTTAGGTGCATGCCCGTAAAAGTAAAAAAAATCCACCCTGGGGTGTCACAACACCGAGACAGACCCGACAGTAGTATCTCGTCAATGTAAGGGTTTACCCCTTGGCCAAGCCCACAAAACCCCGCCATTCACTCTTATTATGCACCTTTCTTCTCGCTTCTGCCAAACCCACCTTCCTTTCCTTTAGATAATAATAATAATAATAATAATAATAATAATAATCAATAATAATAATAATAATAATAATAATAATAATAATAATAATAACAACACACAACTTAATTTAATTTATTAATTTAATTTATTAATTTATTAATTATTTATTAATTTTTAATTTTAATTAATTAATTAATTTTTTTTTTGCAGAGGCGTGCTTTGAAGTTTTACATTGTTCTGCTAGAAAAGGAATGAGAGTCATCACATGTTATATTTATAGAAGTCAAAATTTAAAATTAAAGAGATAGAATATATAAAATTTTTAATAACTTTAATAAAATTATTTGAAGTTAAAATAATATTACCTTTAAACTAAAGTGATTTTAACTCTTCCGAAACGCATTTCATTTCTAATTAATTATTAAATAAGGATAAATTTGTTGCTTTTTATCATTATAATTAATTGAGCTATGATCAATTTTAAAATATAATGATCTTGATGTTCGATTTGGACAATCCACAGGTCAATGCGTCATCCTGTGTCGATATATATCGTATATATATATAATATATATATAGATATATATATATTTATAATATATATATATAATATATATATATTATATATATATATATATATATATATATATATATATATATTTTATATATTTATATTATATATATATATTTATATATTATTCATATATATAATTATATATTATCTATATATATATACTATATATATATATATATATAATTATTATTTATATATAATAGTATATACTATATATATATATATATATATATATATTATTATATATATTATATATATTATTATAAGCTATTATATATATATATATATATATATATATATATATATTTATTTATATATATATATATTATCTATATATATATAATATAATATAAATATATTATATTACATTATATATAATTCATTAATATATAAGATATACTATATATAATTAGGTATTCTATATTATACGACTCATCTCATGGATCTTTTCCTATTCGCGAAATTTTCTCTCTTCGTTTACAAAGGCTCAGTTGCCCATACAATCCAATTTTGTTTTGGCTGATCTTCTTTATGGAATCATTCAGGAATGAGGGAATAGGTCTTTCATTACTTAATTGTTCTGTCTAGGATTCATAAATACTCTCTAGTCCATTCTTCCTAGAGTCTTTTACGTTTTAGGAAACTTACTTGGAGTTTGTGTGCTCTTCACATTATTTATATTTTTTTAAACGTTTATTTTACCCACCATGATGACTTGAAATAATCTCAGGGATATTTATCTCATTATTATGTCATCCCTACATATCTCTTTGTTTTTATTACTTCTCTACGATTTTTTTAACTTTTTTTTTACCTAGACTAGCGTTATAATGGACACTATGCAAACTTTCTTAGTGTTTTTAAAGAGGAGTGTTAACATGGTCAGAAT
>JABUQX010002565.1:0-26282 GCA_015478945.1 Trachelipus rathkii | reverse complement strand
TGCTAGGCTTATTTTTGTTTTTAAACATTTGGAATCAGATGTTGTAATAGAGCACGTGGTTTTGGGATAAACAGAAATAAGAAATAACAATATGTTCTATATTACAAATAATAATTGATCAACTATTTGTGATGGTTTATCTATTGGAAGAAATTAGATTTAAAGCTGATTTTATTGAATGAAACATTCATCAATTCAGACTTGGCCCTACCACGCCGCCATTTTTTGTTTACATTTTCCGTCTAAGAAGTGCTAAATCCGGCCCAGTCACGCGCATTAAATGGTAACCCTTAAAAAAGGGGAAAAAAAAAATATTTTAAAAAAAGGAAAATTTTTTTTTTTTCCCCCCCCTTTTTTACCCATTTTTTTTGAGCATTTCTTAATATCTTTCGTATTTGACAATAAACGAACGTTAACTCGAGCATCTCTTACGTCTCTAAGCACAAATCAAAAAACGAAAACGCTTTATATATATATATTATATATATATAGTATAATATATATATATATATATATATAATATAATATATATATATATATTATATATATATATATATATAATACTATACTGTATATATAAATAATATATATATATAATAATATATTATAATATATAATAATATAATATATATTATATATATATATATAATATATATATATAATATAATATATATATATATATAATATATATATTACAGTGCCCACACTCACGGAAAGCTTATTCAGGGGGCATTGCATCCAAAAATTCATTCACTAGCGCCAAAATACGCAGATGAGCACAGACGCACTTTAAGTGAGGAGATTAAATCAGCAGGAAAACATATAAGATGGAGAGAGTCCAAGAACAGAATCGGAGGAAAAGAAGGAAGCACCCCAGGAACTAGCCTGGAGGTTACCAATATCTACGCATAACTCGTGCACCGACAACAGCACCCTTGTGCTACGAGGCGTCGTAAATGTGGTACGCGAGTGTAAGTTCCCTCGAACACCTGCAAATCTACTATAGAAAAATAAAGCACCAACATCGTGAGCAAAGATAGAGGGTTCAATGACGGAAAGGTACAGAACGTTTATAAGCCTTTTGCCTTGACTCGACCTTCTCCAAAAGCCGGGTGAAACCAGACCCCCCCCCAGATATGAGAACAGTACCTCATACAAGGGATGAGACCCTGTATAGCTGGAGTAACTGAGAAGAGGAAAAAAAGTCTTCGCAGTCTAAACAGAAATCCCAGTTTCTTGAGCCGCCCTTATCACCGTATGAAAGAAAAAATAGATAAAAAGATAAAAATCCAAAACAATTTTATGTTTATGTTAAGGCCAAGATGTTTATAATGTCAACAGAAGAACGAGAGAACCAGATCTAAGAATAAGAGAAGGAATTTAGAGAGAATATTGTAAGAAGATAGGTTTATAAAGAAATAGAGAATTTCACAATTTGAGGAACGACCACCACTAAGGAAAATTACAAATCACACAGCAAATAGAATATAAAATATAAAAAGACGAAAAAAATAAAGTCCAAAGTAAATAAACAATAAATAATAAATTAAAAAAAGATATATAATCGTAATATAAGTGGAATAAGATATAGAATTCAGTGAAAGAAGATACATTAAATGAATGGAATAAATAGAAGAAAGAACAAAACACTGAGAAACACCAATATGAACAAAAAAAGAAATACATCCCATTCAACACAGCCGACATTAGAAAGACTGAAAAGAAAAAGCTAGAACATAAATAAAGCAAAAAAGAGAGAAACAAGGGAGCTTTAGAGAGCAGTGACGCGTTTCATACACGGTCAAATCTTTTTAATATGTCAGCCGTCACCACAGCAAGTCTTACCCGTAGTCATAAGCGGAAAACCATAAATCTAATAAATAGGAAAGTATCCAGTAGACCTCGAGCGCCAAAGCCGTACTGGCGATCGAAAAAGAATGAGATTCCAGATGTCTAAGAAATGAGAGTAAGAAAGTTTCAAAGATTTTAGTAGAATACAAGTAGCATAGGCGATAGTTAAAGAATCAGAGGGCTTCTTTTTCGAATGACGGATTCGAATACCCCGCTGTCAAGACGAGAGATGAACATAGAGAATATAGTAACTAGGCGGGGTTCAGCAAGTAAGCACTATTCCTTTCAAACTCGGAGGATGCCTATCCGCCACCCGCCCTCCTACTCATAGATCTCAGGAACCCATGTACCCATCAAATTTAATCACAGGCAAAGACATAGGACGCCTGAGAGGAGAAGGAGGAGAGAGGAATTGCCAAAATCGTCCAGTTAAGTTAGAGGACAAATAGAGGTAGAAGATGATTGCTTTTCGTTGAGAGTTAATATATAATATATATATATATATAAATATATTAATATATATTAGATATATTATATATATATATATATATAATATATATATATAGTAATAATAATATAAATATATATATTAAAAAGATTGAAAGTTGAGATGAGAATGGATTTGTAAGACTACTTTGTAAAAGCCGCTAGGACACTATCGTGTCCTAGGAATAAAAAAGTTGACCAAACTTCGCCTTTTGAATGCTCCTCTTCTTATTTTCTACTTGAATGTGGAATTTGATGATTTTGATAAAATAGATGAAGTGGAGAGGTGGATAAGCTTGAAAGAAGCAGGTGATGAAACTCATGCACGAGGACAAATGCAGGATATGGAAAAAGATGAAAAGGAAGATTAGAGGATGCAAGGATGACACATAACAAACAAAAACATAAGCAATAAGCAAAATTATAATAATTACCTTAATTGATTTTACCAAGATTTAAAGGGAATGCAAACTTTGTAAAGTTATTTAATTTAAGATGATTGAGAGGGGTATATATATAATATAAAATGATAGTTTATTAATATTAAAGATTACAAGTGAATTATGTCATTTCATCCATGCATACTCTTTATGGGCATAGATAATTTCTTCTTGAGCCATTACTAGTACATTCTACTGCGGAAACAATTTTACTTTTTGGAGTTGTATGTACTTTTATGTAAACCCTCTGCGCGGAACATTTCTTTTCGAGTTTAGCACTTAAATACGAGATTATAATAATTTTGTTTCAGAGAAGAATACAGGTAACATCTTACTAATTACATATTAACATAGTAATACATAAGAAAAATGTTTATAAAAAATTAAATAATGCTAAATTTTAAAACCACCTTAATAATAAAAAAGATAATTTTAATTTAATTTTTAAATTAAGAGTTTAAAGTAAGTTTACTAAAATAAGTGTCAGTTAAATTAAGATACACACAAAGAGTCTCGGCTCTTTCACTAAATTGTTTTATAAGAAGTTTTAACTTTTTAAAGAAGTCTATGCTTCACTTTTTACTGGTATTTAATTTTAAAACTGCACTTTCAATTCTATATGTAGATGTCCAAAAACTAATTGAGTCCAAAGGTAATTCAATTATATGTCCAAAAAGATTATATAAATATCTTTCAGAATATTTAGTTTCATAAGAAAGGAAAATATTTCGTTACATTTGAAGTGGACGATTCTGACAAACCATGGAATATCATTTTGATAGCAAGAACAAGGTCCCTTCCTGTTGATTGATTTTAAAGGGGAACAAGGTCCCTTACCACGTCTTAATTTAGAATCTTTTAGAGAAGAGAAACAAGTCCCAAACTAGTCATTTAGTTAGAGCAGGTTAAAGGGAACAAGTCCCTACCATGTCTAAATTGCAAAGTTTTAGAGGGTCTCCTGACCCAGTTTTGAAATTGATAGATTTTGTAGAAGTTTGGGAATTAGGTCCCAACAAGGTCCCAAACTGGTCGACCTATAAATTATTATAATTTATTAGAAAGCTAATCTTAAATTCAATTTTTATTTTAATATTTTGCCATTTTATCATTTTAACCTTGTTTAATATTATATATGACCTACCTCAAACCTTTGAGGCCATATATTTGATTATTTTGTAGAAAGTTGTGAGGACCTGTGTCTATACAATTGGATGAATTATCTATAAAAATTAAAAAGGGTTCTACTTACAAAACTTCAAATCCATTGGAAAGCATAAACATTAAAAGAAAAGAAATATGTTCTCCATTAAAGAAAATATTTCATAGACATATTCTCAGCCAATTCAAATATAAATTCTTACCACAATAGAGACAGTAAATAATAGAATGAATTGCAAGTGCATAAAAAAGTAAATCCATTAGAGATTGCTTTAATAAGAAAAAAAAAACATATATAATCAGATAATTGATGGTAATTGGTCATAAAAAAAAAAATCTTACATTTTCCTCCCCACAGCTTATTGGAAAAAACTACAGTGTTGAAAGTGAGATGAATGAAAACGTTGGAGAGTTTTAGAGATAAGAGGACGTATAAATATATCCCAAAGATCACCAGGAGAGGAGCAAATAAATGTAAAATAAGAAGATTAGCAGAACTATGTTAATGTTCCCTTCCAGAATGCATTGTAGTGGCCTGCTAAAAAAGCCAAAAAAAATAATAATCTCTAAGTAGTAAATAGAGTAAGTGATCTCTGGAGACCTTACAAGTATGTCCGTTCTTTTGACGGATGACCCGACTTTAAGGTTGTTTTATTTCTTTAGGGTTGTTTAAAAATTGTGTATCATTTCCAAGACAATATTTAACCAATATCCTCCCCACCAATCAATCATGGGTAAATACTTAATTTCCAGAGAGTGTTCTTTTCAATTTTTACCTGATGGATAATTAATTCTATTATTATCAAAAGAAGGTTATAACCTCTTCTGGAATTTTTTGATGTTATAGATAAAAGTATCTATTTCTGCCCATTGTTACTATACAAAGCACATAGTGCAATTCTTTTGTTAAAACAGTACCAAAATAGGAATATGGTTTCTTACCCAAAAATAACAGAATTCCCTTCATGGGAAAAAGATTTATAAAAGCTTTGAAGCTATGAATGAACGGTGCTGTTCCACACATTTGAGTTATTCTCAATTTCTGTAAGATTTGAGTTCCATATTGGCCTGTTATTGATAAATTATATTTACTATGATTATTAATTAGTTCATTTATTATTTCTTTTCGTAAAGCTAGATGGTTTTGTCTATGCCTATATAAGCACTCAGATAAGCATTGGAATAATGTATTCCCCTCATCAAACACTGGACCTATGTCAAATCCACTTGGATACCCGGGGTCATAGTGTTCGTTATTTTGTGAGAATGTCGTAAGTTGTTCAATTTCAAATTTAGCCCATTCTGTTTCTAATTCATCAGGCTTGAGAATACATTCTACTGGGTTGTTAGGTTCTTCTGGCACTATAGGTGCATTAGTATCATACCTGTGAATAGGAAAATCAGGACAGATTGAGACGGAAGAAGAAATCTACAGTTTAAGAGATTCAGTAGGTTAAGAATAAAAAACAGTGATAGAGATTTAGAGGATTATTACATTAGAATTAGGAAAAATGCCGGAGATAGTAGAAATGAAAAGTGGAAGGTCATGATTGACAAAGATACAAGTTATTAGATTAAAGATCTGAGAAATATAATTTTGCAGAAGTAGATTAGAGATAACGGGCATAAGTACATAAAGATAGTAGAATAGTAGTAGTTAAGAATAGAATATAGGAATTAGCTAGTTTATGAAGTTATAGAGAAGATATAGGATTAAGATTACTTACTTCTTCTTTTCCGGTTGTATTTGTAGAGTTTTTATAGCCATGAATCTTAGGCATGCTTTTCTTAATTTATTTCAGTTAGTGGTGTGTAACTGGTACCCTTTCTGCACTTTCATAGCGTTGTAATTTTTATTAGGACAACGTTTATCCAATGGCCTTTCACTCTGAATCACCTTAATTGTCTTAGGGATTATTTACTTCGATTTTCGGGTTTGTTGACCTCATTTAGTCAATTCGACAATTCACCTGATAGAATTGTACGTATTGCTTATTGAAAGTCTCTTATTCAGACAATTCATGCCGAGTGTTCTTTTACAATAAGACAAATAGGAGTAATTGCTAAATATTTACGTTCGTATTTCTTTTTGGCAATTTGGATCATTACATGGCCAATGTTCCTGGCAATATAATTGTTTTGTCTAGTATAACCACTATCATATTATATGACCCAGTTGCTGCAGAATGCAATAAGGTTTTCGACACTTATTCGAAGTCAGTCCGGCTCTTTTACATAATTACAATTTATTGGGGTTTTAGACACCTTGATTGTTTATTTGTTGATTTGTTGTGTCTATGACCGTATACTTTTGATAAATATTATTTTGATAGATGGGAATAGATTTATCTTTAGAAAAGGTTTGAGAACCTTATACTATTTTATTAAGTTGAAATAGGGTGTTACGGAACTGAATTCGGGTTCCGGCTGAAACGGAATAGCCGAATCACAAAAAAAAAATTCCGCCCGGGAATTCGCCGAACCCGGAATTTATGAACTTTCGTTTAACTATAAGAAATGTAAAAATATAATTCTATATACTTCAATATAAAATCTTATATATATATATATTATATATATATAGTATAATATATTGACAATCACGTATGGCAAATGAAGGCCCCACCCCGGATCAAAGAATAAAATATCAATCTATTATATAATATATTATATATTATATATATATATATATATATATATATATATATATATATATATATATATATATAATATATTGATAATATATATATATATATTGATTACAGATTTGTCATAAAATAACCTCACAAAATTGTTTTGCCATCATTCGTAAAGATTTTTTATTATAATAATGTTACAAAAATCTTTAATTAGTGTAAAAATATGCCACAAAAAAATTAAAAACGTAGTTCACAAAAACATTTAATACAATGCCACTTCATTAACATATGGAAAATATCACCGAAGAGAATATCTGGAGTCAAAAATTTGGATATAAAGGAGAATCCTCTATTTTCCTAGAACACTGGACACCCCAAAATAGGGAAAGATCGAAGCCGTGAAACAAGGAGTCTTGAGGGAAATTTCTCCCCCCAAAATTTTGCCATATCAATGACCAAAAATCACAGGCAATTCTTCAGAAATAATAAATTTTTGCAAGAGTAACCAAGCTATTCACAATCACTTTAACCTTCATTTCTTTAACCAAAATATCCTATTTCTAGTAGAAAATATTTTTTTGTAGAGAGATGATGTTACCAACTTCATAACAGTAAATGTCATCATCAGTATTCGAGAATTATCTAGGCTGATCAGATATTATTTACTACATATATATGGGATAGCTAAAATTCAAACGAGTCATTATTCTTTAACTACTCACGGCTTACGAGCCAGTAAAACTTGACTACCTATGTAGGTTGGAAGAAAAAAACAAGTGTTTTTTTTTTCATAAAAAAACACACCTGAAAAAAACAAGTAAAAATTTGTTTTTTTTTTGTTTTTTTTCAAATAAGTTGTGGAATTTACATGTTTGAACAATTTTATTATAAGTTTTAGCAAATATGCATTATTTGGGCATTGTTGTTCAATTCCCTACAGTGGAAGCCCCTGAGTTTATTTTCAAAATTATGGTTTTCCAGATTTTATTTTATATTCTGAATTTTTATTCATAATATTTTGTTTGTGGCTTCATTAATGTTTCTACTCTGTTTCTTTGTGATTCACTAGTTAATTATTAATCATAATTTAGAAATTCTATGTGCAAAAAAGTCGTTTGTCGTGTACTCTACCTTTTAAGAAATAAAGTAGCAAGGGCCCTCGCATGAAATTAACTTTTAGTGAGAGTTGCAAAACATTATTATTTCTCTTAAATCGAGAACTAGAATCTGAAATTTTGCCAACTGAGAGAGATGATTAGCTAAAGCTAAGCTTAAGATTCCTGTTACTGCCCCTGCTCCTTAACCACTGTCATTCTCACACGATACTCATACCGACTCTGATGAATCAGTCTTATCAGTCATATAAAATTAAATGTGCTGATCACGCTGATGAGCCCAGTATAATTGAGCTTGACAGTAGCACAGCACAGTATGCAGCACTCAGTATGACTGGTCTGGGGACTAGTATTAGTGAATAAAAGTGATATTCAAAGCCCAAAATATTTAAGTTATTCCTTCACTCATCCTCCTTCATTCAGGGTTCACACTTTCTGGAAAATCAGGAAAGGCAGGGAAAGTCAGGGAAAAAAAATGGTCAGGGAAATCAGGGAAACGTTTAAAATATGCTGAAAGTCAGGAAATTCCAAAAAAGTCATTGAAATTTACCAAATTTAAATTTCCAAACATATGAAGATTTCATGCCATTTACATATTTATAACATATTTTCCTTACTGTATAATTGTGGAAGAGATGTATTTGATAAGTGATGAAAGGATGGGCGAGGAATGACAATTCATTAATCTACTTCTATCTGTTCTTCTATTTAGTTCACATTTCCTACTATTCATTCCTATTCTGTCGTAAAGTTGTTCCCCAAGTCATTCCTCCGATTGAAGTGATTGTATATGGATGCGTTTTAGACTGTATGACTTATGACTTAAATCTGTTTATATCTTTTTCTTTTTAGGGAAATTATACTTTTTGAGGTGTTTTTTTTTGAGGTTTGACGAAAGGATTTTTGATTTTTGTGCAGTTTAGTAAATATTAAAGGTTACAAATCACATCAAGCCAAATTATAAACCAAAGTTTAACGACCAGTGTTGGACGTCAACTGAACCCACAGTTTATCAGGTCACAGATTTACAATGTCTCGTACTTAATATTATGGAAAGATTTCTTAAGTCCAGTAAAAGGCCTGCTACAACAACTAAGCTTTTGCATTAATTTACATGACAAACTTGTAATGCCAGACTGTTGCATAGCAAAATGACATAAAATATTATCACGTTATCCTATGTAGTAAAGGGAACAAATGCTTAAATTAATAAAGATATTAGCCATAGTTTTCACAGCCAGAACAAGAAACAAAATTTGATTTATTCTTAGAGGCATGTCTACACCAATAAACTGAATCACAGATCTCTGTTCGCTGAGAAAGAAAAAGCACTTTATACTTCTACTTTGCAGTGAAGCTCATTCTACCCTTAATAAAATTCAAAATATTTTGGATGGTGATTGTCCTTCTAAGAAACTTGAATGAGTTTTTTTTCTTCTAAAGCACCTGAAACCAATGTTATGCGGAATTGTGGCAAATTATAAATTAGGACTGATTTTGCATGGAAATGCACAGTGGAAGGAGTTTTCTATAAATTAAGCATGATTAGTGCAAAACAAAAGAGACATTGGGATTCAGGAGCAGTGCTAACAATTTCATAAATCTCATGAAAGTATCATAAAGTTCCTATCACTCAAAAAATGTTTACAAATGTAAGAGCTCATAAGAGATATGAAGAACATCTCAAGATTTCAAAACAGAACGAAAAAAGAAATAAAAAGGTGAAAAAGAATATTATCATACAGATCAATAAACTTAAGAGCAGAGAAAGATGTTTAAACAAAGCTTTGAAAGAAGACGCTATAAATCAAAAATTCAAATGCTTGAGAAGAAAAAGTTAATCTAAATTCCCCATTTAGAACTTTTGAGGGTTTATTGAACTGCAAAAGAACTAGGCTTTTAATTAAACATTTTGATATTATTCTTTATAAATAACGAATGTTTTCTTTCAAAAATTACAAGGACTTCTTTAGACGGCTATGGGTAAGTTATTTCTTATTTTACTAAAAAAAAAATATTTTTTTAAATTCATCATGATGATGACACAATTCCTAAAGTAAGTTTCAATAATTTAATGTCAGAACTGACAGTAATAGCTGCAATAATAATTAATATATTTATACACCAAAAATAACGACCACGCTGGTAGGGAAAATTTGCAGATTTGTCAGTGAAAAGTCAGGAAAGAGAAATCAAATCAAAATTTAGTGTAACCCCCTGCATTTACATCTTGTATAATTTTAATTTCAATTATTTTTTATTATTTCATTTGCATCCCTTAAAGTCACTTTGACTTTGTGTTTTATTCTCATTCAATACTAAATTAAATATACATTAATGTTTAAAAGTAAATTATAATATGATTATATGATACAAATGTAAAATACAGAGTAAAATTAGTAAGTAGAAGCCTACAAAACAGCAGTCTGCAGGTACAACCTGCTGTAAATTGTAACAAAAACAACTGATAAAATATAAGAGAAAGAATTTATAATATTTATAATCAAATGAAATAATTGTTTAATTTCAAGTAACCTCATATTTGAAAAATGAAAAATACTCAAGTGAAATATCATATAGCCCTCTTTATATTTTTAAAAATACTTTAATTAAAAAATGAAAAAAAAACTGAAAAAAACCGAAAAAACATGACGGCATTTTTTTCCGAAAAAACATTTGTTTGAAAAAATCGTTTTTCGAAAAATTGGACTATGTAATCCATTGCAATATATATATAGTATATATATATATATATATATATATAAATATATATATATAATATAATATATATATATATATATATTATATAAATATATAATATATATATATATGTAAATATATATATATATATATTAATTTTGGATTTTCAATCTAGAATTTAATAGTATCTTTTATCAATACTTTTGATATATTTGACGTAACCTTTATTTCAATAATACTGTAGTATTAATACACTTCTGTCATGAATACTACACAAGCTACATTAATATTTGTAACAAAGATGAGCTATTGTTATGTAAATAATAATCCCTACCACAAATTTTTAAATTATCAACACATTGTAATTCCGGTCGCCGAATTTTCAAAATTCCTGCCGTAACCTGGAACCGGAAAATTAATGTCAAATTTCGCCGGAATCGGGTCCGTGACCGAGTTTCCGGTACACCTCTAGTGAAATGACAACATTTCACAATGAGACCCGCGTTTATTAATTTTTAGATTCTTGTGTTAGCATTGAAGAATCCGAATAATTCTGGAGATGTTTAGAATACTTTGTACCGGTTTATTCATACAATTGTGGAGGAAGTTGTCAATTGTGAAACAAGTTTTGTTAGGGTCAATAAGATTGTCTGATGTTCCATCAAAATTGCTCTTTAACCATCAACAATTCCACATGATGGTTGTAATTGATGAGATCATTTTGAAATTTAGGTTTTGTAAGTTGTAAGTAAGAAGGACATTGAATCAGGCAATTGTGCCAATTTATTAACAGTAAATAATTGTGGGCTTGTTGTAGTTTTGAGAGTTTATTAAGGTCCTTTGTATCAGTAGGGTTTCAGTGGACATTTAGATGTAGTCTGTAGAGCGTAGAGCTCAAATCCAAAAATGCAAAAAAAAGTTTCGACAAAGATAGAAACAGAATTAGAAAACAGAAAGAAAGGTACAGTCTCCTTTAAGATATCAACTACCTCTGCTACCAATAAAAAGATTGAAAGTGCAGATTGAGAATGACTTTGTAAACTACTTGTAGAGCCGTAGACACTATTCGTGTCCTAGATAATTTACCAAAACTTCCGACCTGAATGCTTCCTCTTCTTTACTGGAATTGAATTTGCATGATTTGATAAAAATAGATGAAGTTGAGAGGTGATAAGCTTAAGAAGCAGTGATGAAACTCATGAACGAGGACAAATGCATTATATGGAAAAAAGGATTGAAAACGGAGATTAGAGGATGCAAGGATGACACATAACAAAAATAAAGCATAAGCAACAAGCAAAATTATAATAATTACCTTAATTGATTTATTACCCTTGTGGGCTTTCAAAGGACCCTACTATAGTGTTATTGAAGATGATTGAGAGCGATAAATAATAGTAAAATGATAGTATTACATATTAAAGTTATTTACAAAAGTGAATTATGTCATTATCATCCATGCATACTCTTAGGGGCATAGATAATTTTTTTTCTTTGAGCATTGGTACTAGGTACATTCTTTTTATTTGAATCCCTGCGGGAATATTTTTATTTTCTAGAGTTATATGTACTTTTTATTTCGTATCCCTGTCAGGGGAATATTAATTTTTTCAGTTTATGTACTGGAAGTACGAGGAAATTATAATTTTTGTTTCAGAGAAGTGAGTACGGTAACATCTTACTAATGACATTAGTACATAGTAATACATAGAAAAATGTTTATAAAATAAAATTAAAAATAATGTCTATTTTTAAAAACACCTTAATATACACAATTAGATAATTTTAATTTTAATTTTAAATTAAGAGTTTAAGTAAGTTTACTAAAATAAGTGTCAGTTAAATTAAGATGCACACAAAGAGTTTCGGCTCTTTCACTAAATTGTTTTATAAGAAGTTTTAACTTTTTAAAAAAGTCTATGCTTCACTTTTTACTGGTATTTAATCTTAAAACTGCACTTTCACTTTTATAATAATAGTTTTTATTAATTTTCTATGTTGAATTTTCAAAAACGGAATGTCTCCTAATTTATTTTCAAAAGGTTTAAAAATTGTTTTCTTTTCCAGGTAAGAAAGGGAAAATATCCCGTGAAAACTTTTCAAGTTTATATTAGAGGGTATGGAACCCTGGCTAGTTTTGAAATTGATAGAAGGAACAAGGTCCCTTCCTGGTTTGATTGATTTTTAAAGGGAACAAGGTCCCTACCACGTCTTAATTTAGAATTTAGAGAAGAGAACAAGGTCCCAAACTGGTCTTTAGTTAGAGAGTTAAAGGGAACAAGGTCCCTACCAGGTCTAAATTGCAAAGTTTTAGAGGGTCTCCTGACCCAGTTTTGAAATTGATAGATTTTGTAGAAGTTTGGGAATTAGGTCCCTACCTGGTCCCTACCTGGTCGACCTATAAATTATTATAATTTATTAGAAAGCTAATCTTAAATTCAATTTTTATTTTAATATTTTACCATTTTATCATTTCAACCTTGTTTAATATTATATATGACCTACCTCAAAACTTTGAGGCCATATATTTGATTATTTTGTAGAAAGTTGTTTATTGAGGACACTGTGGTCGAATACAAGTTGGATGAATTGATCTATAAAAATTAAAAAGGTTCTACTTACAAAACTTCAAATCCATTGGAAAGCATAAACATTTAAAAGAAAAGAAATATGTGCTCCATTAAAGAATTATATTCAGATAGACATTATTCTCAGCCATTCAATATAATATTTCTTACCATCAATAGAGAAGTAAATTAATTAGATGAATGCAAGGTGCATAAAAAAACGTAGAGATCCATTAGAGATTGCTTTAATAAGAAAAAAATAAACATATATAATCAGATAATTGATGGTAATTGGTGGTAAGGATTTAAAATCCTTACATTTTCCTCCCCACCAGTTATTTGGAAAATAACTGACAGTGTTGAAAGTGAGATGGAATTGAACGTTGGAGAGTTGTAAGAAATAAGGATTGACGTATAAGATATCCTCAAGAGTCACATGGAGAAGGAGCAGATAAATGTAAAAAAAAAGAAAGAGTTAGCAGAACTATGTTAAGTTGTTTCCTTTCATATCATTGTAGTGGCTGCTGAAAAGCCAAAAAAAATAATAATTCTAAGTAGTAAATAGGATTAAGTGATCTCTGAGACCTTACAATTACAGAGTATCTCGTGTCCTTTACGAAAATTCTGGATGAACCCACTGTAAGGGTGTTGTTTTATTTTTCTTAAGGTTGTTTGAGGGTTAGTTAAAAAGTGAGATCATTTCAAGACAATATTTACAATATCCTCCCCCCAGATTCAATCAGGGGGTAGAATTACTTTAATTGCCAGATGAGTTTCTATTCAATTTTACTACTATGGATAATATCTATTATTAGCCAAAGAGTTATAACCCTTTTGGCAATTTTTCTGAGTTACTAGATAAAAGTATTCTATTTCTTGCCCATGTACTATACAAAAGCACATATGCAATCTTTTGTTATAAACATACCAAAATAGAATATGGTTTCTTACCAAAAATAACAGAATTCCCTTCATGGGAAAAAGATTTATAAAAGCTTTGAAGCTATGAATGAACGGTGCTGTTCCACACATTTGAGTTATTCTCAATTTCTGTAAGATTTGAGTTCCATATTGGCCTGTTATTGATAAATTATATTTACTATGATTATTAAGTAATTCATTTCCTATTTCTTTTCGTAGAGCTATATGGTTTTGTCTATGCCCATATAAGCACTCAGATAAGCATTGGAACAATGTATTCCCCTCATCAAGTATTGGGCTTACTTCAAATCCACTTGGATACCTGGGGTCATAGTGTTCGTTATTTTGTGAGAATGTTGTAAGTTGTTCAATTTCAAATTTAGCCCATTCTGTTTCTAATTCATCAGGCTTGAGAATACATTCTACTGGGTTGTTAGGTTCTTCTGGCACTATAGGTGCATTAGTATCATACCTGTGAATAGGAAAATCAGGACAGATTGAGACGGAAGAAGAATCTACAGGTTTAAGAGATTCAGTAAGGTTAGGAGATATAGAAAAACAGTTGATAGTAGAAGATTTAGAGGAGTTATTAGAATTAGAATTAGGAAGATCCGGAGGGATAGTAGAAGATGAAATAAGTGGAAGGTCATGATTGACAAGTATAGTAGATTGAGAAGAGCTAGGATGAAATATAGATTTTGCAGAAGTAGTAGTAGTAGATAAGGCAGATAGAGTACATAAAGTAGTAGTAGGAATAGTAGTAGTAGGAATAGTAGGTTTAGAAGTGATAGTTATAGAGGAAGATATAGGATTAAGATTACTTACATCTTCTTTTCCGTTGTTGAGGGTTGTATTTGTAGAGTTTTTATAGCCATGAATCTTAGGCATGCTTTCAAGTGTTAATTTATTTTCAGTTAGTGGTGGTGGTAACTGTACCCTTTTCGTTGCACTTTCATTAGTCGGTTGTAGATGTTTTATAGACAACGGTTGATCCAATGGCCTTTCACCATCTGAATCACCTTGAGTTGTTCTTAGGGATTTATTTACTTCGATTTTTCGGGGTGTGTTGGACTCATTAGTCAATTCGACAATTCGACCTTGATAGATTGTACGTATTTCTTTAATTGAAAGTTCTCTTTATTCAGACAATTCATGCCGAGGTGGTTCTTTTTACAATAAGGACAAATAGGAGTATTGCTAAATATTTTACGTTTCGTATTTCTTTTTGGGCAATTTGATATTACATGGCCATGTTCCTGGCAATTTATACATTTGTTTGTCTTAGGATAAACACTGAATTCAGTGTATATATACCACGTTTGCTGCAGGGAAATTGACAATAAGGGGTTTTTTTTTTTCGACACTTTTCGATATCATGTCCGCGCTTAAGTAGTTTACAATTTATTGTGGTTTAGACACCTTGATTTTTTATTTTGTTGATGTTGTTGTGGTCTTATCGGACATAACTTTTGATGACTATATTATTTGATAGATGGCGAATGATTATTCTTTAGAAAAGTTTGAGAACCTTTGATACTTTATTATTTAAGTGTTGAAAAGTGAACAAACCCAAATTTCCAATGAGACCCAAGGTTTATTAATTTTAGATTCTTGTGTTAGATTTGAAGAATCCGAATATTCTGGAGATGTATTAGAATACTGTTGTACCGGTTTTTCATTACAATGTGTGGGAGGAAGTTTGTCAAGTTGTGAAACAAGTTTTGTTAGGGTCAATAAGATTGTCTGATTTTGTTCATAAATTGCTTTTAACCATTCAACAATTCCAATTGATGGTTGTAATTGATGAGGATCATTTTGAAATTTAGGGTGGTTTGTAAGGGTTGTAAGAGAAGGACATTGGAGATCAGGCAATTGTGCCAATTTATTAAACAGTAAAGTAGATTGTGAGGCCTGTTGTTGTAGGTGTTCTCGTAGAGTTTTATTAAGGTCCGTTGTATCAGTAGAGGTTTCAGTGGACATTGTTGAAGTAGGTATTCTGTTAGAGCGTAGAAGCTCAAATGCAAAAAAATGAAAAGAGGTTTCGAAAAAGATAGAAAACCAAGAATTAGAAAACAGAAAGAAAAGGTAGCAGTCTAGTCGGTAGTTATAGCAACTACGCTCTGCTACCAATAAAAAGATTTGAAAGTTGAGATTGAGAATGGAGTTTGTAAGACTTACTTTGTAAGAAGCCGTAGGGACACTATCGTGTCCTAGAATAAAGTTACCAAAACTTCCGACCCTTGAATGCTTCCTCTCTTTCTGCTTACTTGGAATGTGGAGATTTGATGATTTTGATAAAATAGATGAAGTGGAGAGGTGGATAAGCTTGAAAGAAGCAGGTGATGAAACTCATGCATGAGGACAAATGCAGGATATGGAAAAAGATGAAAAGGAAGATTAGAGGATGCAAGGATGACACATAACAAACAATAAAGCATAAGCAACAAGCAAACTTATAATAATTACCTTAATTGATTTTACCAAAATTTAAAGGGAATGCAAGCTTTGTAAAGTTATTTAATTTAAGATGATTGAGAGGGGATAAGATAAATAGTAAAATGATAAGTTTATTAATTATTTAAAGTGATGTACAAAAGTTGAATCATGTCATTATCATCCATGCATACTCTTAGGGGCATAGATAATATTTTTTTCTTTGAGCATTGGTACTAGGTACATTCAGTACTTGCGGGAACAATTTATTTTTTTAGAGTTGTGTACTTTTTATTTAACTCCCTGCGGGAACATTTCTTTTCGAGGGTTTATCACTAACACGAGGAATTTATAATTTTGGTTTCAGAGAAGTGAATACAGGTGTAACATCTTACTAATGTACATTAGTGACATAGTAATACATAAGAAAAATGTTTATAAATAAATTAAATAATGCTATTTTTAAAACACCTTAATATGACACAATTGATAATTTTAATTGTTAATTTTAAATTAAGAGTTTTAAAGTAAGTTTACTAAAATAAGTGTCAGTTAAATTAAGATACACACAAAGAGTCTCGGCTCTTTCACTAAATTGTTTTATAAGAAGTTTTAACTTTTTAAAGAAGTCTATGCTTCACTTTTTACTGGTATTTAATCTTAAAACTGCACTTTCACTTTTATAATAATAGTTTTTATTAATTTTCTATGTTGAATTTTCAAAAATGGAATGTCTCCTAATTTATTTTCAAAAGGTTTTAAAAATTGTTTTCTTTTCCAGGTAAGAAAGGGAAAATATCCCGTGCAAAACTTTTCAAGTTGATTAGAGGTATGGAACCCGGCTAGTTTGAATTGATAGAAGGAACAAGCGAGTTCCCACTTCCTGGTTTGATGATTTTTAAAGTGGAAACAAGGTCCCTAACCACGTTCTGGAGAGGTGTGTGATGAATTAGCGAAGAGAACAAGCGGTCCAACTGGTCTAGTTAGAGAAAGTTAAGGGACAAGTTATCCAAGGATCTAAATTGCAAAGTTTAGAGGTCTCACGACCGAGATATTATATATATAGTAAGTTGTTCTACCTCTCCACCTTATATTATAAGTGGGAGTGTAGAATAGCTAATCTTAGATATATATATATATATATATATATTTACCCATTTTATCATCTTCAACCTTGCTTAATAGTTATATATGACCTACTCTTCCAAATAATATAAAATATATATAATGATTATTTTTAGGAAAGTTGACTTATTGAGGACACTGTGGTCGAATACAAGTTGGATGAATTGATCTATAAAAAATTAAAACGTTCTACCTACTTACAAAACTTCAAATCCATTGGAAAGCATAAACATTTAAAAGCACACACACACTCACCTTATAACAGAGAGATAAAAAAGTATGTTCTCAGAATATACTCACACACCTCCTCACCTTTACCCATCAATAGAGAATGATAAATTAATTAGTATGGAACTAGCAAGGGTGCATAAAAAAACGTTCAGGCCATCCATTAGAGACTTGCTTTATAAAAAAATAAAAATACTATAATCAGATATAATTGATGGTAATTGGTGGTAAGGATTTAAAAATCCTTACAAATATAACTATTAGAATCTAATATTTATACTATACGAATATATATATATATATATATATTATATATATATAATATATATATATATAGTATATATATATCTATATATAGTACTATAATAATATATATATATATACTATATTATATCTCAGATATATCATATATGATCAGTGCGTCGTTACCTTAAAAAAGGGCCCACCCTAATTTTCCTATTGTAAAACAAGCGCACACCATGTATCCTCCGTATATATCTGAATAGTTAGAGCAGAAGTAAAAAATTGGTGAACCTATTAACCCCATTGAGGTATGCCATGTTTAAATGTGTTGATAATGCGTTTCAAATTTCAATTTTTTTGAATTTTGGAAATTCTTTTTGAAATTCACTTTTCAAAAATTTCGCCTACTTTTGACAATCGCTGAAAAGACCCATATTTTGGTACTTTGTTCCGAGTCAATACTGCGGATTAAGGCATCTATGGCGATTGACGACTGGCGAATCCAAATTATTCTGAGGGCCATTGAAAAAAAAGTAATCCCACAACAAAGTTTCAAGAAATTTTGGTTGCAAGCAATCAACAGACAGGTTCACCATCGAAAAAGGATCGTAAACAAACTAGCGCGGCATATTTGTATAACTCAAATACGACCACAACACTTTTGGAACGATGAAAAATTGCCTGTCTTAGAGTAATTTATGTTTAACTAACATGGCGATAGTTTCTCATCATGTACCTTTAGTATATTGTCTAAGACAAGATGTTTGTTTATGTAAAAGGCCCACTTTTTCATATAAATGTTTATTGTAATATAAAGGGCCCATCTTATTTTAAACTTTGTTGTATAAATTATTACGGTATATTATAATTCAGAGAGAGAGTTATAGAGTTGGCCCACTTGGATTTTTTGTTTAATTTAAGGAAATTTACCGTTTTTTTATTTATTATTTTTTTTTTTTTTTTTTTTTTAAAAAAAAAAAAAAAAAAAAAAAAAAAAAAAAATTCTTCATATTTCCTCACAAAAAAAACCTTAAATAACAAAATAATAACTTAAAAACACAAAAAAAATTTAACTCAACCAAGAGACGTTATGGAGTTACCCAAATGGAGATGATTTTTGACCAAAAAATTGGACAGGAAATGTTTACCTTTTTATTTTATGATTTTTTATTTTTAATTTAAAAAAAAAATTCTGCCTATCTCGTCACAAACAACTATAAAAGTACAAAATATCACCTAAAAATACCAAAAAAATTAAACTCTAGCAAGAGTTAAAAAGGTGGGGCCCTTTTTGTCATACACTGGGCCCTTTGTCAAAAAGCGGGCTTTTTTTTTTTTCACTTCGAGTCTGAAATATTTTGACAATTTCAAAGCAAAAACAAAAAAATATTTTATGTGGTAACATACATAGGACCTGGCATCTAAGAACTTAGTTTTAAATCACTCATATATGTGTAAAAGTTTCATGTAGTTTATTGCAAAATTAAAAGTTTGGGGCCTTTTTTATGGGTAAACAGCACCGTATTATATATATACTATATTATATATAGATTATATATATATATTATATATAGATATACAAAATCGAAGTAAATTTATTTATTTATAATTAATTAGATAGAAATAGAATGAATATCATATCACATTTATTTCGAAGAAATATATCGTTACGAATTCACCCGAGATTGGAGAGGGAGGGGGACGGCTATCGAAAGAAGTTGATATAAGCTTAGAATTCTCTTTTCTATTTATTTCGTGAGAAAAGGACGTGACTGCATTCGCTGCCGCACAAAAATTCACGAAGCTTGTGTAGTTAGGATTTAATTTCAAGCCGGCTCCCCTTTCAATCTATACTCAACATATCACAATATTGGAATCTTCTATAGTGGCTTTCTAATCACATTCTACTTTACCACTATTTGGTGTGATTGTCTCGGACGATTTAAATGAAAAGGGTGTTGTTTTAAGTGAGAATATATTTTTAACCTTATATATTTCCTTTTTCATATATGGGGAATATGGTATGAAATTTCATATGCGTAAATGCTAACCTGCAAGATCGAAGTCTTCATTGATGACAAGATCTGAGTCCTAATCACACCCAGACACTAACATTTACACAGAGGTTGAAGATGCAACTCGCTTTTCGATTCCCCAAGAAAGGACCAAATTTCTAACATTTCAGGCGTAAGAATAATTCGCAAGACTTTACGTGAAAGGTTAGTTGTCACTCTTCCCACTCTTTTTTAGTCTCGGGTGATTTATCTATAACTATTAATTTAGTACTAACTATTAATTTATATTAATTAATAATATCTTATTTTAATAATTAAACTCAATTATTTATCTTTATGTTAAGTTAAATATAAAGCTAAATTCTTTATCTCACAATAATAATTAGTCTAATTTATCACAGTCTTATTATTTAAATTGTACTGCCCATTACTCTGATAATTATCGAAAAAGCTTGCGATATGTTAGGTTATATAATTAGTTGCCCACCATTTGTTGCAGAATTGAGAACAGTTCCACTGAACTTGTATGTCGTTCTACGCTTGGACAATATCGGTGGCTAATAAAAGGAACAAAGGCGTTGGCTTCAACCTTCCGCATTTTCTTTGTGGAAGATCGTCTAGATTGATTTTGTTGTTTTCTATAAATCTAAATACCATATTGTTCAAATGTATCAATTTATCTTATGTAAAATTAAAACTCTTACTCTTTCTATTTATGTGTTCTCCCTGGATGTTTATTATTGCCTCTTTGCACAATATTTAATTAATTTCTCGATTGTGATGACTTTTAAATTACAAAAAAATTTTAATAGAATGCGAATCAACAGATTTTTTATATATTCTTAGAAAATTGTTCCCTTTTCTCGTGAAAAAGTTAGTTTCACCTATCTATATCGCTATGCCTTAGAAACATCCCTTTCTGTATGAAATCTTTAAAGTCTAGTTATATCGGTTTCTATCTGTAAAAATAGATGTCAAGTTGTCTTTTATATGGGTCTATGATCTCTACAAATAGCTTCTTTTCTTAACATCATAGGAATTTTGTTCTATAGTTCTTAATTAGAGATATGATTATATCATATCTTCATTGTTCTTATCGGTTGGCGAAATTTTGCTATTTCGTTTCTTTGATTATATGTGCGGTTTCGAATCATAATTTTCAGTAAGCAGAACAACTGTGGCTAATTTTTAGTCTACTTCGTAAAATTCGCAGAAGCCTTGTTCCTAAAATAATTGTTGGGGTAGGTGTGATAATTTGTACCGAAACTCCAGCTATTTTGAAGCCAGATTAGAAATATTAGCAGAAATATTAGAAATATTAAGCAGACTCTTAGAAATTTATTAAGAGAAAGAAATAATTTTATGGATTTGCAATTGCAATTTTGCAAGACGTTTGGCAATTGCTAATATAACTTTGGAGAAGTGGAGTAAGTGAGAAGTAAATAAAATATTCCTTACTAAAGTTGGTATACTAAGCGACCCTGTCGCCCAACTACCCCTATAGACCGTTGTAAAAAACATTCTTGTGCGCATTCCTAACTATTACCTCAATCCACATAATTCATAAACTTTTCCTTTTTGCATTTGCAACTCCTTTTCCCTAAGTAATATTTTGCAAGTTATCACGCCTCCTTATGTATGCACATAATATGATACTTTGGAAACTGGAAAAGAAGTTCGCCAGAGCAGCTGTCGTGTGCTCACATACGAACACGCTTTTAAATAAAATAATAGGTCTGCGTTTGTAAAAACTCTGCGCTATTCCTAACTATTTACTTCCTCTTCTCTATAAATTCACACGTCCTTTTTATCCTCTTATCCGTAAAACAAGTGAAGAGACTGATATAAATATGCGTAATTATATATTTGATTTTGTAACTTGGAAAAGGCGTACGCAGTGTGTTTGCGTGCTATATACGAAACAAGCTTTTAAATAAATAATAGGTCTGCGTTTGTAAAAACTCTTTGCGCTATTCCTATCTATTTACTGCCTCTTTTCTATAAATTCATACTTTTCCTTCTTTCCTCTTTTTCGTCGTAAAAAATGACTGAAGCAGGCGCTATTTCTGCTTCCGCAATCCTGGCTTCACTTGAAGACACCATCATCAGCAACATAGGAATTACAGAGCAATCTATCACTCAAGAGGAAAAGAAAAGCCTCGTAGAGGCTGTGGAAGTAAATGTAAAACCATTGCGACGTTCAAGAGGCATCATAAAGCGCAAAATAACGCTTTTGCTTAAACCCTTCTCAGATGAATCTTCTAAAGATTCCAGTCCATCCCTGCTAGAAGCTATTTTGGATGAAGTAAATCTTCGTCTGGAGGAGGTGAGACAGTATGATAATGAAATTGAAGCAAAGATCTGCGAGTCTGATCTCGTGAAACATGATGCTACATTCTTAAATGAGGAAGTTATAAAATCTTCTCATTATCATCTACAATTGCAGAGGATAATTCATGAAATCAGACCGACTGACAACGTTTCGTCCCACAAGTCCGCTTCTTCGCAGGAGGGTGATTCGGTCTCACGAAAAGAATACATTCTATATTGAAGAATTTTAAGCCACAACAAGAACTTAAAATTCCAGCTCTTAAGTGTCAAAACTTTTCTGGTGGAGATGATAAACATTCGTTTAGATCCTTTCTCCTGTCCTTTGAAAATGTATACGGCTGTAGGAAGGACCTTTCTGACGCAGCCAAATCAAACAATATTCTCAGCGACTCTCAATTTGGCTTTAGAAAGGATGTTCAACATATAATAATGTTGATGAGAACTATCTTCTGTGCTATAAAATCCTGAAGGAGGTGTCTGGATTGTCCTTTTCTAAGTTACACCAATTTTTCACCGAAGTGATTGATTCCTAGCCACCATTCTTTGGACAAAAGAATTTAGTATGCTACTCCGGGTTCTTTGCTGTCAGTAAGGTTGATGGCAAACTTACATGAATATGAACGAGTTCGATTGGTACTGTCCTGGCAGGAGGAACAGAGGTAACCGTGCTTGCTTAGTCACTACTTACTGCCAAGCGTTCCGTCACTATATTCCTGCTTGACTCAAAACTAAAAAAACTCAGATTGAATAATCCTTCCATCAATATTGGTTTTGAGTAACTATCATGATTAATTCCATTTTACCACATATAATGAATTCAGATTGAACTGCCTCTGAAGTTGATATCAGCCAAATCAAAATTCCCTATTCACAACCACGAAGTCTTCACTATAAAGATGAGAAGAACATTCTGCCTGATACAACACTTACCACAGTGTTAAAAAATGTCTAATAGAGTCTAAAAGTTACTATTCATAAAGGATCTTGCTTCTTCTACTTCTTCCAGGAGGTTGGTATTTCCTTCTTCTGCTTCACATTCTATGGAATGCAAACTTTGTAATGGAAAACACCCGATGAGTAGTTGTGAAGTTTATCCGACAGGTAGCTTCGCGAAGGGAGCGCTGCACTAAGAAACTCTGGGAATGAGTTTGCAAAGCTGATTCCAGCAAGAAAAGCATTTGTATCGTCCAAATGCCCCTTGCCAAAAGTTTGGGCCTTAGTCGTCTTGTTGCACTGCAAGAGATCGCGCTGCTCACATAACTCCTTCTTTGTTGTACTTTCGAAGTAAGCAAATAATTAAGCAACAAACAAATGATGATCGTGGCAGGTGTCTTCAAGTCAGCCATCTTACTTGCTTCCAGCGCAATCAAGTTTCTTAGATGAGTGCAAATGTTGGCTTTCACAATAGTAAGTATCGAGTATAAATTACACCGCGTAACACTTCATCTGGCCCAAATTCTTCCTTAACAATATCCCTTAATAAATAAAAAGAGGGAATAAAATTGTAACATGCAAGAGGTGTTATTGGATTTTGGTTGTGGTATCACAAGCTAAGTTTTTTCAAAAGCTGTATTTTAGATAAATGGAAATGTGGAAGTGGATCTCTGCCTGGTAGCTACACCGTTCCATTAAGACATTTTTTGGGGAGCAGGTTAGATCATTTCGTGACTCAAGTCGACCCTAGAACTTGAATCTGTATGTTCCAAAGATTTTCAAATAAAAAATCCGTTTTAATAGATTCTAGTTTATGTTAGCTCACAGTGAAGGGACTTATGGGTGCTATCAATAATGTTCATATAGTGGATGATCGTTGCAGACCGCTTTGATGGTAGTTAGACACGGGAAGTAGCGTTTCAAAGTGGATGGTTTGATTCGGAATTGGATGTTCATCTCTTCAAGAAGCACTTCAAAATCATAGAGTGCTTGAAAGGTAGAGCCATTGAAACCTGCCATGGGTTTGTCCCATTTGGCCCAGCCAAATCGTTTTTGACCCCATCTCAGAGATTGGTCATTTTTAGAGAAGAGCAATCTGATTTTGAAACCTCACCACAAGGGAGATCGTGACAGGAGGATAGTAGAACACTTACTTCGTCCATTTCTAAACTGACAACAGCAAAAGTCCCCGAAAGCTTAGTGAACACCATCATCGATCCTTCTGCATCTTATTTTGACCCTCTTCTGCATACACATAATCATGCAGATGTCGATTTGGACTAGAAAACATCTACAGCCTCGAATCATTAGGTATAAAATTTGAAACAGCTAGTATCATGGGCTCTAATCGACGAAGTGTTCTTATTCAATAAATTCTATCAAGCCAGATCGAGTGTTAGAGATGGAAAATATCACCTGCTAGAGTTGCCCTGGTTTGAAGAATTAATTCTTCAGATGAAGTGCCTTCTATTATACGTGTAGCCTTAGCTACATTGAGTGGAGTCTACCAAAACGTCTGGCAAAGACAGGTCTCTCTTACTTGCAGTATGGATGTTTCTCAAACAGTACCACGAGGGAGGATAAATTGAGTCCCATTCCAAGTATCACCTCACAAAACCTATAAATAACTGTCAAGTTCATACCCCACCGCACCTGTATAGAAGGACTCTGAGCCATCTACAACAAACTGCGCCCAGTCTTCAACTGTAGTTAAGAGTGGTGTGGCTCTCCATGCTTTAAAATCAAGCATGCAATCATGAGTCGATCTTCTTGAATTCTCTCTTCCCGCCTTCTCCAGTTTTTCTAAGACCCAACAAATTACTGTAGTATTGGCAGTATGATCCAATAATATATATACTTCCAAAAGTGGAGCGAGACATAAATAGATTTTAGTTTCTATGGGAGACAAATGTGAGAGATTGGGCCTATCCGTTCTATACTAATATATATAATAAATTAGCAGTAAGTCCTTTGTTCTTAAATGGGCATTGCATTCCGTCATCATGCGATCAGTAACTTCTGACTTGTTCATTTCTCACTGAAGAATAAATCTATATGTTGACAATTTCTGTCTTTACACATTCTTCTGAGGATCCGTATACTTAAAAACTAATTTCCTCTTCAGGCCATGCATCTCGTATGAAAGAGGGGTGGCTTGACTTTCTTCGTGGTATACATACTGTAGATAACCCGAGCCAGGGCTATTTGAAGTGAAGGAAACTTTCCTGTCATCCAGTGCGACCGAAGAAAGAGTTATGTAGGTTATCTTATGATCCTCAAACAGGACATTTCAAGTGAGTGAAGTATCACTTCAGTCCATATACATTCCAAAGGCAACTATTTTTCTGAGTGTCAAAAGTCTGTTTGACCCTCTTGCATATTTTATTCGAGTTCTATTCGTGGACGTCTTCTCATGAAGGATTGACATTGGAAGACAGAAATAATACGAGACTGATGAATGGACCCGAAAAAAACAATTCCTCGGGAAGCTTCAACAGGAAATCTGTCTTGGCCTTGATGAATAACGTTTCCTAGATCAGTGTTTGAGTCATCAGCATGAAACTTGTCGTGTATTGATATAATTTTTCGACTGACGCTAGCACACCAGTGCTATGGCGTATTGTGGCTATAAGTTATCTTCAAGCCTTGAATAGACTCCTCATTAATTTTATAAATGAAACTAATCTATTCGGGCACAGGGGCTAAAGGTAAAGTTGCTCCTTTAAAAGGAAGAACATTGCCTTGTTTAGAACTGATGTCGGTTTTTCCTGCAATAAATGTTCTTTGCCTTCAAGTTTGAAATTTTCCTCAAAATGTTCAGTTTCAGACCGTCAATGTTTTGTTCTCGTATTCGCAAAATAACATTTTGCATATGGATTCTGAACAGCGGTACAAAAGAACAAGCAGAATCTTTCGTGTCAGTGGTAACGCGCTTACAGGACTATATCACTCATGTTATCTTCATTAAAAAAATGATTTTCACTCATCCAAATTTTTGTATGTGCGATCGGAAGAAAATCCCGCCGATTTACTTACAAGAGGAATCCCTTTCATGAATTCAAGAGAAACTTCAGTTTTGGCTTCTGGACATCCTTCC
>JABUQX010002564.1:25000-47859 GCA_015478945.1 Trachelipus rathkii | reverse complement strand
TAGGCATAACATATCATATGCTGTTTTCCAGTCTTCCTATACCTCACCAAATGTTATATTTCATTTAAACTTCAAATACAGTGCCTTTCAAATTTATATTTTACTTTAGAAATTCTTACCATTAATATACCATTCAGGACCTTGCAAGCTTTACTTGGGTCAATTATGATCAGTAAGGCTTTACTTGGGTCATATGATCAGTAAGATATAATTCTTTTACCTAAAATTTCAAATTCCATAAGTCTATTTTTACATTCATACCAGAACTATTAATCTCTAAACTATTATACAATCTTTCCTTCAGTGAACACTGATGCATTATACAGCATTGAAAATGTTGCGCAATTATTTATCTGAAACTTACTAAATTTTCATTTTTCAATTTTAATTGGACCAATTGTTCCATAATTTCTCATTTCTAGGGGTGGTTAACAGCTCTAAGAGACTTTTAGGATCCTTATTACTATTCGTTGCTATATTAATTTCTGCCACTCTCTTTGCCTTTCTTACTTTTTCTTATTTTGGGGGGGAAACTGATTTTTTTTTTTTCAAGTTCATTTTCTAATTTTCCTATAGCTACCTAATTTTCTAAATCTTCCTCCTGAGTACTATTACCCTTGAATAATTTAGAACATCTATGCTGTTGTGGTGCCATGCAACCCATCCATGTATAAATATGACAAACTCCTCAATCCATGTTTTCCTTTTCGCATATTAATCCTATTTCTCTTCTTTAGGAATTATAGTATTTTTCAGCTATTATTTTTTATTGTTTGTAGTTTTCGTGGAGAGTTGAACATCATCAACCCCACCCATAAACAAATGGGAAAACCTTCACAGTGAGTCTTTTTGAAATAGTCATCATCCTTTTTTTTAATTCTGAATACTTTAATATGACACAGTCATATTAAAGTATTGATGACTCATAGCTGTTTTTTTTAACAGATCCAAGCACAGCTCCTGTTGTCCAGTCCCTCTGGCAGAAACAAATCTTTGCAGAGGATTCATTCCATTAAGGGTATTTATTTCAGGGATGGCACAGAAAAAATCAATTGCTATAAATCAACTGATTTTTTCACTCGATTTTTTGCTCCAAAAAATTCATGATTTTTTGCTTTTTTACAGGGATGGGGAGTCGGAGTCGGGAGTCGAGCGTTTTCAGGGGTAAGGAGTCGGAGTCGGGAGTCGATTTTCCAAAAAGTTGGGAGTCGGAGTCGGGAGTCGGTAAAAAAATAACGACTCCTTTCGACTCCCAAAACAATTTGTATACTTTTCACAAAAATTTTTAAAAACTTAATTGAATTTTTATTATAAAAGACGTACATTTTTTTTATTTTGACATTTGTTTGTAGCCAATTTAAGTTGTTTATTTTTAACTGGTTATAAAATAAAGGTTTATAAAACTGTTATAAAACATAAAATGTACTTGCTACTTGTGTATTGTGCATTAACGAATTATCAACAGCGAGCGATGCTATTAATAATCATACAAAATTTAAAGTCAAGTAGAGTACATAGCTGATATTAAAATATAGAGTCACACCAATTATAAGATAGTTGCAATAAGCTAAAAGAATCGGATAGATATATTATACATTTATGTACAACAACTGTGCTGGCGCTCACGTTGTGGTTGTGTTCAGTCATTTCAAATATTTAGGAGAAGGTTAAATTGTCTGAATTTCTAATACTGATATTTTAATCTTTTTGGTGTGTAGACACCGCGAAATATCTCTATCTACCAAAACCAGTAAGTTGGTGGGTAATGATATTTAATAAATAATAATCAGTTTGATAAATATAAATTAATTGAAATCGTTTGATAAACAAATATTTTTGATTGCAGACAAGCAAGTGTTACCAGCGTTATATATATATATAAATATATATTATATATATATATATAATATATATATATATATAGTATATATATATATATATATATAATTATATAATATATATATATATATATAATATTAATATATATATATATATATTAATATATATATATATTTATATATATATATTCAGTGGCGAAGCGTCCAGTCATTTTGCTAACTCGTGCCTCTCTCCTCTCTCTCTCTCTCTCTATATATATATATATATATATATATATATAATATATAATATATTATATTATAATATATATACTATATATATAATATATATATATATATAGTATATATATATTATATATATATATATATATATAATAATATAAATTATACTAATATATTATATATATATATATCATATATATATATTATATATATATTATTTATATATATGTTAATAAATTATTTAAACGCCCACACGGACCGGGAGCTCGGATCAAAAAAAAATTTTTCACAGGTAGCCTCTATGATACATAAATAGATGTTTTAGGGTCGAATAAAATTTTTTTTCCTGACCTGACCTGACCTGACCCTAACCTTAACCTAAAAAACATTAAACAACGCAAAAAAAAAAAAAAAAAAAAAAAAAAAAAAAAAAAAAAAAAAAAAAAAAAAATCGACCCGAGAGTAGTATTGTGGCCACCTGCGCGAGCCCACCCTTTTCGATATGAAGGACTAGAGATTTTTGCTTTAAACTTGGAATATAATCTATGTATGTGATAAACTGATCCCATGCGAGTTTTGGTGACCGTTAGGTATATAGAGGGGGGTCACCCCCAAGAGCGTAGCCGCTACGCCCTCGTTTATACCCTTTTGGCTTTCCAAACCCGAGATTGAGTTAGGCCTAACGGCTAATCATTGAACCAGGTGTTCGATGCTCGTGAGAGAGTGTGTGCGCGCGCGCGTGCGGTGCGATACACATACACATTATTATTATTATTATTTTATTATTATTATTACTTCGAAGAAATTGAGATCACGAAGTGATCTCAATTTCGAGGTGTCTTGTGCTCCAACTCCGGCTCCAGCTCCGGCTCCGGTTCAGGGTTCGGTTTGGTTCAGACATCGGTTAGTGTTGATCTGTCTGTATTATTATTATTATTATTATTTTTATTATTATTATTTATTATTTTTATTATTATTATTTATTATTAATTTTTTTATTTATTTCCGCCGCGTTTCTTCTTCGCATTTCCGGCTTCCGAGTTCAATATACATCTACATGGGTTAGGGTTATCGTATCTGTTTAAAACTTGGAGGGGTGTTAGATGGGGAGGTACCCTAGTCATATACAAAGTTACAGCCCCTTGGGGCCCCCACCCCCCTTTAAAAATCGAAGTGTTCGTAATTGGTTGAAATTTGGTGAGAGGATTCAGAATTGAATTTCTAGAAAGAGTTGATATGGGAATCTGAGGAGTTGGCTCCGGCACCGGTGCTGGAGCCATTGCGGAGCCAAGTTAATAAACAGTCGTATAACAACAATATTGGTGTATTTATAAGGGTTATCGATCCTGTAGAACTCGAATATGATGGTTATAAGTCCGTATGGGGTGTCTAGGACCCCCCTTGAGGAGGGTCCTGACTGAAAAAAAGAGCACAGAGTGCAAAACAAAGGACTAAGAACTAAGAATATAATATACAACGACAAACAGGTGTAGAGATGCGAGGAGATGTCATCGTACCAGCACTGCGAAAAATGTCCTACTGACGGAAATCGTATGTGTAAACAACCCTTAAATGTAATGAGATTCTTTCTTTCAACCAATCAGAAGAAAGTAAACAAGAATTACAACGCTATACGAGACGAACCATGATCAGGTCAAAAGCGTATATATTCTCGTTAGAAACAACAACAAACAACAACAATAACATGAGTTACAAATATAAGTTCTTATATACTACCAACGAAATGCTGCTAACATAACAGTGTTTTTCACTTAATAAAGGCTAACATAGCATGACCAGAACTAAGAATATATTGTACAATGGCAAAACCTGACACACCTTACGCCCGAATAAACTACTAACATTAACAAAGTTCCCCACTTAAAGCCAGTAAAGTAACTAGCATTGCGTACAAAACATAACCTATTCATACTTTTCCCAAGCATATCTCTAACAAATTAACGTTAATTTTACATTGACACAGTAATATTTAACAAAAATTTATCATAACCTTGTCTAATTATCATACAGACCAATGAATAACTGTAAACATAACAAAGTTTTAACCAAACTTAACAAAAATAAAGTTCTCTGAATAAAATATATAGTTAATTGTAATAGTTTACTGATTTTAAAGCTGTAAATCAAACCACCAACCCATCCCCACCCCTCCCTCCATGACCTTTTGATCTATTGATTCATGTCACATTTCGAGTATCATTTTGGATAAACATAACACAAAAAATAAGTTCTTTATATACTGATCAACGATATATGCTAACGTAACAACGCTTTATTTACATTATAAACTAACATAAATAGCCTTGAACTGTTAAAAGGGGGGGGGAAAAATTTATAAAAATGTACAACACAACCTAACACACGCAACATACGAATAAACTACTAACATTAACAAGATTCCCCGCTTAACAACAGTAAACTAAGTAACACTTTATACAAAACGTTAAACCTATTTCACACCTTTTTTCAAGCCAATTTCTAACATATCATGTTAATTTTTACATTAACACTAAATATTTAACAAAATTTAGCATAACCATGCTCTAAACATCATTACTGACAACAATATAATGCTACGTAACAAATTTTTACTCCAACTTCGTAATATTTAACAAAAATTCAATATAACCTTCATCTAAATATTCATAATCCCAAAACGAATATTGCAAAACATAACAAAGTTTTAACCAAACATTAACATAAAAACAACAAGTTCTTTGTATGAACATAGCATAAAAATAAGTTTCTTTGAATAAAATATCACAGTAAAGGTCAATAGTTTACTGATTTTTAAAGCAGTAATCAGTAAATTAGTAAATCAAAATCCCTGCAGTCCCTACCCATCCACCCGCCTATGATCTCGACCTATTGATTCAGGTCATATTGAGTATCAATTTTGGATCTAATTAGGCAACAGGTCAAAGATGTATTATCTAACCAAAATCCCTTAACAAAGTGACCAAATCTATCAAAGATACCAGCATCTTGAACTACGAATTGACACTATCTTCATCAAAGTGTCACTCGTCTCGAGTATAACATCATTGAACTATGAATAATAGATATTCGCAAAATTCTCGGGCAAAACCGACATTACTCACAAAAACTCAACCTGGCTCACGTTTTTCTAAACACATTATCGTCAGGGTTTAAACACAAGTATATCTTTACAAAAACTCTCCTTTCTCTACCAAATCAGTTTAATTTCCCCGTCATCAGTAATTTTAACATAACGTACCATAACTTTACGAATAAAACAGGTTCATTAACCAAGAGTATCTAAACAACACATTACCTTCCCCGAGAGAAAACCCAAGGGGATGAGCCCATTGAAAAGGTGTGAATCCTGAGAGGGGGGATCAACCCGAAGGAGTGTAAGCGGCTTTACCCCTCCGAAGGAGGGGTAAGCCTCAGCCCGCCCAAACCCGCTTACACCCCTTACACTCATATTCTAGTACCACCCGTGCGTCACGTACGAGCAGCGTATAAAATAAAAGTTGGCCACTATAGTCTGATAGTAAATGCGTTGTGTGCTTTTAACTAGGAAGTGAAGGTGCAACAGAAGAGGCGTGCCTAGTACGTCACGACCAGATAACGTGTGAGCAAGCCATTACTCAAGAAAGAGATCTGCACTTGTAAAATGAGGCTACATCTAATCACGTAGTTTCCTAATAATTATGATATAACAAAAGTAATTATTTTTTCTCCTGTCTTTTTGATGCAATGCTCTCAGCCCTATTTCATAAGAGATTTTCACCAAGGATTTCGCAAGAAAATGTATAATTGCGTTCTTCGCAGTTGGCGTTATTGTATGCTCTCTATAGAGTCACTAGAATATAATGTTATTTTTTCTCAGTTTGTTCTTTTTAATATTGTTATGAATTCGGATATTCCAGCCAGTCAAAAAGTGGAACCAGCCATGTAGGTAGGCTCGACGATCATATGCCGTAATGTTCCCCGCGAGGGTAGATAGCTGTAGTTCTAAGAGAAATTCTCTGATGAAATAATGGAGTGGAGATATTTGTCGATTTCAAAATTGAGTGATTAATTCACCTATACTGCCGTAAGGGTGAGCATTCATAAATAGGTACGTGGCCGATAGTGAGTGACAGGTCAAGAAACGTCAAAGGCATGATTGAAAGAAGAGGCCGTTAGTGAATAGGGTATCAAGGAGAAACGATTGTACCGAGGTAGGTACAGGCAAGATAAAGCGCCGAAGTAGCTATAGTCTCATAAGATAGACCTAAGTAGAATCAAATAAGGCGCTCGATGACTAATGCAGTTCATAGAATATACTGGCCGTAGGTGAAGGGCTCATCAAGGAAGTGTATATATATATACGGCATCATAAGGATAGCTCTAGGTCTCGAGCTCACGCAGGAAGCCGAATCAGTATGCACAACATCAAATTTTAAGTAATAATGTCATGATGGAATAAACATAATCATAAGAAAAAGATCAATTCCAAATATATCTCATCATAAATCGATCACTAATATTGGTATATCTCTACATAAGAAGGCGTATATAATGAAGAGTAACTAAATAACAACTAATGAAATAATACTCTCCTGATATAAGAAAATCAATCAACTAGATAAAGATGGGCATTCAGAATTGACTCATTGAAAGTCAATTGAATAAATTAAGAGCTACTTATTATTCCTTATGTAAATATCTAACTCCAGATTATAATAGAAACATAATCATAAATAAATATATAATAAGATATTAATAATATATAATTATGAATAATCCATGCCATTAATAATAATTAAATTATAATATTGTTAATTTTTTTTTTGTCAACATAGTTTACGTGGTGCGTTACGTAAGGCCCACTCGTAAAGATAAGTGCCGTATTTTTGTTAAAAAATGTAATTATATTAATATTTATTATTTGAAAATTATTAAAATTTATATGTCATAATTCTTTTTTTTTTTCAATGTTTATTTAGCATATAACGATGAAAATAAAAGTTCAAAATTTTGGAAAAAATTCACATTCCATTTTCTATTGGGAGTCGGGAGTCGAGAGTCGGGAGTCAGTTGTTTCTAAAATCGACTCCGGAGTCGGGAGTCAGGAGTCGGTTGTTTTTAAAATTGACTCTGGGAGTCGGAGTCGGGAGTCGATCTATTTTTTCTCGACTCCCCATCCCTGCTTTTTTATATATATTTTTTATTTTTTTTGTATATTTAAGTGATTTAACTTCAGTAGAAATAAAAGAATAGAATAATAATAGCATAGCAAGGCTACTCTGTTCCAAATTTCTACACTATAAAAATGTCAACAAAAGATCATGTTTCAAACATGTTTCTTTTATTTCTGATATATATAATATTTAACAATATTACAAATAACACTCTTTAGTGTTGCTGTTTCATTTTGTCATATTCTATAGGGCCTATTTTAATTAAGATTTTGAACTTGGAGCTAGGGCCTAGGGTTAAAAATAATACTATATCGGATTTAAAAGTTTTTTTTTACAAATATATTTCGTGACGTCACGAATCTCAAAAAATCCAAAAAATCTAAAAAATCAAAAATTGATTTTTTTCTCAAAAAATCAAAAAATCACCAAACCTGATTTATTTAATTATTCCTTTAACTATAAATAACTATATAAATACGCTATGTCACATCTGCCAGTCATTTTCATTTATAATATTCGTAGAACCTAATTATCTTTATTAATATCTTTTTATTTTTATTCTTTATTATTATTATTATATTTATATATTTATCTTATTATTTACATTATGAACGCCGTGAGTAGTAAATGGCGGTGTGAGAAGTACGGCCGGATAGTGTATCTCTATCACATTCTATTAATGCTGGGCGTTCATGCTAGTGAGTGGCGCATAGCACCATTAACTGCTATCCTGTCATGGGTAACACTGAGTCGTGTCACCCTCTATTTACCGCTGGGCGCTGATGGGTCCCACTGCCAATGGATTTGTGCTCGTAACTTGTGGGAATTCCTCTAAGTCCAACAGGAAACGTACCGATTGACTTCAGAGTGTCCAAACGGCGACAACAGAAACATACTCTCAGAAAACCAATCTTAGAGTAGGAAATGAGTTCTTCAAGCTACATCGCAGGGCAAAGCCAAGCCCGTAACAGCAGGAACCAGTGTCGCATCTTACCTGTGCCTTCAACAAGCGAGTGCAGCTGAATAGTAAGTTCCCAGTGGAATACAGAAGCGTTCACGAAGAACTTGATAGGAGTCACACAATTATAGTGTCAGTCCCACAATGACCGACTCTGGTGATCGGAAGTAGTAACTGCCTGATGAGATAACAGTTTCTCATCATATGGTTATAATATGTCTGGGCATTCTGCTGCTGGGTGAAGCATCTAATGCTTGAGGCATTCAACTGCACGATTAAAACTTGCCTTAGTTGGAAACCATACGATAGAACGTGCGATTAGATGATTTTGCTCACCAGTCTACAAACGATGGGTATTTCCTAACGCTGTGCCGGATGTAAAATTCAACCTGCTCGTCTCCTGTAAGTCTGTGTTAAGGTTACTCTAAGACTCATATTTGGTCTTACAAATAAAGTGAAGGCGGTCTGGTCAAGTTTGACTTTCTGGGGTTATATGTGCTATGATAATTGTATTCATGTGCAGTTTTGTGCAGGCATAACTCGATGAAACGATATAGGCATACTAGTGGTCCAAAGGGATCCTTTACTCGGAAGCAGGTCATCTCTGTCCACCTTTTTCCGCAGCAAAGTTCTCTGGGTGGGTGTGCAGATCGCTCAGCAAAAGAAAAAAAGAGAGACAACAAAAGAGATACAGCAATATGTACACGGCCATATGACGTCATGGGCAAATTCCCTTAGCTATTTAGCGTTGCATTGTGTTTAAGCTATGAGCTGCGAGGATGGTTAAATTCTCTCTTTATTTGAATTCTCAACATTGATTTAAGAAGGACTCAAAGGTAATTTGGATAAGATATACAAAGACAGTTTTTAGAGGTTTACAGAAAAGCTCAGGGTTAAGCCTTAATTGAAATTTTTGTAGAGAACACATTACATTTGTGGCAGGCATTGTCTTGAGCAGAATGGGTATGCCAGGTGAGAGCTTGAGCCAAGCAGGCATAAGAACAGATTGTCTGTTCAACAGAAACGACCCAGTAGAATAATAGACAAGTGTCTCAACCGATTTCTGACAGCATAATAGAAATTTTTAAGCTCCGAAACTAGAAAAGATCTAAGATACAAGATTGGGTCGCTGTCGCCGATATGACCTGCTTCACCAACAAAGTCTGAATCTATATATTTGTAATTCAACACTGATAAGATTAATAGAGAAATCAAGATTTTCATATCTTTTAGTGACCAGGAAGATAATTCGCTCACCTAAGTATTAAACAAAGAGATGACTATACAATATAAATGAGTATGGCCTGTATAAGTACATAGTTAATGAAATATACGTCAGAGGGATAGACAGTAGTAAAATATTAGGGCCTAGTGATTTAATATGACAGGCAATAGGATATGACCGTATAGGATGAAGTCAAGTAAGTTACGGACCTGTAATATTAATAGCAGGCAGAAGGGTACGCCAGTAAGGGGTATATATCAAAGAATAGTACGGCCTGATAAAGCAAGCTAGTAAGTGAGTACTAGGTACCTAGAGTATCTCATAAAGAAGGCTGGCCGTGAGAGGCAGTCAAAAGTCGAGCCTATGATGTAGCATACATATATATTATAATACCTCATAGAAGACAGTAGCAAAGATAGGTATGCGTAAGCTAGGCATAAGTAGCGGTAAGCAGTATGTCAAAAGCGCCGAACAGCATAAAAACGCCTATATTACCATATTCAATATATATATATATACCTATATAACTAATACTAATATGAAGTATATGGTGGTTTTCCGAGACAAAGTTCATTGAAATGAGTGTGGAACTGTGTTTCTACATAGAGTGCTCTGTTGCTCTTTATACTATATATTTTAGTTATCGCTGCCAATAGTATTATGCGCAAGATGTCGTGTGAATATAGTGAAAGTGTTGTGTATCTGGTATCAAGCCTATAATTTGAATGTTCAATTGACACAGCTGAATATAACATTTCATAGTCTAAAGTAATTCTCGACTCACTTATTAGTCCGTAGTTCGCAAAGAGCTGGTCCTGTCGATAGACGATGTTAAAAAGTAAAGGTCCTTCAGTTTAAATTTCTTGTGCTTTTGCTCTTAGTTATTGAGCGTGCTCTACAATTGATATTTACTCCGAAGTGTAGCGTTGAAAGTCCTTATATAGGTTTAGTTTTATTTTCATTGTACAGTAGCATGTGTTTATTTAATTTTTGTACTTAATTTTTTAAAAATTAGTATTAGTGTGTGTTAATTTAAGCCGTCATATATGCGTTTTCTCCTTTTGTTCTTATTTGTTCTTATTTGCGCGTGTGGGTGTGTCGAGCTTGTGTGTGTGTGTGTGTGAAAGATGGCAGGTTTGCGTGGGCGCGGGCTTTACACATAACTTACCAACATCCGCGGCTTAAAATCTAACTTTTCCTCTGTGGAATATCACCTCACTAATCTATCCTAACCCTTTGCCTCTTGTCATGAGACTCAGATGGCTAAGAATTCATCCTCTAACTCGATTTAATGTTTCCAAACTATAACTTATTCTTACCGTTATCCATCGGTGCAGATGGACAAAGCGCAAGCCCAAACCAAAAAGGTGGAGTGATGTGCTATGAACCCATATGAATACCACTAATAACACAGTTTCTACGTTGAATCTCGGAAGTCTCCTAAACTTCGATGCGCTGTGGCCTAACCAAGAATCTTCTTCCCCATTCTACTACAATTAATCTGTGCTTCTGCTTCTGTTCTGCCTAACAGAAACAAAGATTTTCACTCTTTCTTGAATATCTTACTACCTCTTACGAGACTGTTAGTGATCATGTGCTCCACTCCAAATACTATGAGGTCCTCTAAATTAGGCTGCGAATTCAATGATCAAACAAACACTGAATGGTTGGGATCCCCTCATACTGATTTAGGTGCCGCGGAGGAGCAGGAATCATCAGCATTCTTAACGATCTGGAGCAACTAATCAAAGAACTACACACATTCCGGACGTCCTAACAACCGTTCCATTTGACACCACTTGACCTTATGTTTTCACCTGGAGTCCTTCTGCCTCCTCTCAATACAGGACAAACCTTCCGCCCATATTGGTAAAATAGAACACAACACTCTCCTATCTCTTAACTATTAAATACTTATCTCTCCAACAGCTCCACATCTCTGCCCCTATGGTTTTTTTCGACGGCACCTATATAAGATCGGCCAGAGAGCCACAAAACGCGGTCCATTCTGAGAGGAAATTGGGGCCTTGCGTCGCTCTACTCCTAACCTATAAATTGAGAAAATAGACTGCTTGACTGTGATGACGCTTCGGCTTCTGCAACTAAGGTGGGAGCCGTAATCGTTGACGGGATGAGCAGGTTCGATTCCTTCTTCGACTAATCTTTCTCTCCTCATAATCCCATGGTTCGATCGTGCCTGTTCTCTGGCCATTCAGGCTAAGAGACAGCTGCCTTGAAATAACGGGGAGGTGAGAAAAATTCTCGCTTCTCCTATCACTCAAATCGGAAGATAAAATTTGTCCGGAATTCAAGCTTAGAAATCGTTGCAGGGATACTCTTCGACGAGCAAAGCGGGCTTTCACAAACGGAAGGTGCGGCCTCCACGTCCTTGGATTCTACCTAGCTGCTTTTAAATCTTTTCTGGCCTCTTTGCAAAAAACATCATCTCTAACACTTCTGTAAATCTGCCTTTTTCCTCTTATTTCGAGTCTGTATGAGCTTCTGTTGCAATAACTCTCCAAACTGAAAAAGGCCAATCTCTTCGGCCTCCTATTTTCCTCTAACTATACCCTGGACGATTCTGGCATTCCTCCTCCCCGACCTTACTCTCTCTCAGGTGTCCTATATCTTTGACCTAGTTGATGTCTCCATTGAAGGTCGGATGCGATGCGCGCCATCCTGAGAATCTAATTGAACGTCTACTGGAATAGGCGGTGATGGCCAGCGTCCGGAAGATAGGGCGCTATTCTCCACGAGATATTAGAGGGGAAGTGCTGCTTCCCGAGTCATAGACCCTCCCTACGGATAGTCGAACTATGACTTCCATCAGTCTCCAATAAACTAACAACTGTTCCGTATCAGTGATTGGCCAGAGCAAACGCACATTGTCAAACCATATTGGGCACGAACCCAAAAGTCGCAACAGGTCTAGATCCTTCGTTGACATCTATCGTGCACCTTAAGGCCACCTGGTAGATGGTGCTACTCTAAGAGTACTTTGAGCAACGATGTCTATAAGCTCTTCACTTCTTAGACCAAGCTGAGTAAATCTCGATTACGTCCTTCTTCCTACAGAAATACGCCAGTGACGGCATTTCGTCGATTCGAGGCAGAAGATGCTACTGCGTCGAAGGCTGATACTTTTCCTAGTCTCAGTCAAAGCCGGAGCTGTTCATGTGGTTTCTAGCATCAGAGGGCTGGCCGAGTATAGGGACCTAAGGTGCAGAGCGGTGCGCCGTGTGAGCGGGCATGGGTAATATAACGAGAGTCCAAAGCATCGAGGTTGAGACGGGTGAGTGCAAGACGATACACTGCGCTCTCCAAGCTCCCCGTCATTGTGCGAGTTGTCATACGATTCATCGTGTTCGCTTATGAATGTGATGTAGTGCAGGTCAGGAAGAGGTTTTCTCTGCAACTCGACTCCAAGACTAAGGCTCGCATGGATTGTTGTGGTGAGGTGAGTCGTGGCTTGACGGCCCCCCGCCCCCAGAGCGAGAGCAAAAGGGCTAAGAGGCAGTGAGAAGGCGGCCCGAGGTAGGCAGGGTCAAGGAAGCGGCCAGAGGAAAAAAACTGCCAGAGGCCAGCCAGAAGGCGCCTATGAGCAAGTAAGGAAGCGTGAGGTGCGAACTGGTCCTAGTTCCTTCAAGATTGCTGCCGTATCTGTGAGCAGAAGACTGCCGACAGGCAGTACAAATGAAGGTGGTGTTCCTCAGGCGCTATCGTGTCCATATATCTACAGGCTACATTATACTCCTCAACTTTTCGAAATCTGGGTTCCTTAAGGCTACAGGACCACTGCAGCATCACATTCAAATATCTCATCTCACCGTGATGCCGAAAAAGGGACGATAGTCCACCCTTCAACCTCATAGCACTGCTCATCTCATTTCATTCTGCCCTTCTTTTACTGATCTAGACCCTCTGCAGAAAAAACGCCAGTGCTCTCGTCTTAATCTAGTCTCCGAATATCTATTCTAACGTGATTGCTGCACTGATAATTTACCAGCTCGCGGGGCCGTCTGGAACCTTTGTGAAATTACAGATACTTAAAAACCTCAACTTCTTCCATACCCCTCATCACCCAAAACATTTTCATAACTTTCCTATCTCTTTCGGCGGTTCTAGCATCAACAAACTAGATGACATGGATATAAACATCACTTGGCTTTAACATAAACAAAAAGATGTCATGGAAATCTCACATCACTTGGCTTTAACATAAACAAAAAACATGGGAGTCTTATGAAAATGCGAGACTTTTTTTCCCTCTTCACAGTTACTCCAGTTATACAAGGGCCTTTTCCGCCCTTGTATGGAGTACCTGCTCCAATATCTGAGGGGTGGCTCAGGTTTTCACCCGCTTTGGATAGGGTCGAGTCAAAGGGCAAAAAGACTTATTTATTAACTGTCCGTATTCTGTACCTCGTAGCCTCACAAAATTGACCACTGCCCGTGATCTGTTGAAACTAGCGCAGAGAAAGGTCGGTTGCGTTGCTTTATCGCTTTTCTTAGGTACCGTAGCGGGCAAGTGTTCGAGGGAACATCCACTCAGCGATGCCACCACACTTTACGAGGCTTAGAGCACCTCTTGTTAGCATCAAGGGAGGTAGGCCCATGGTGTCAAAAGGCACATGAGCTTTGTGTTAGTTGATAGTCGTTCAACTCCAGACGTCAGTTATCGCTTGCCAGGTGCCTCCGTCAAATTTGCCCTAAGCTACAACGCTGGCTGTTCTGTGGACTAGTCTCTTCTTACCTCTGGCTGATGTTTCCTAGCTCAATTGTAAAGTCGCCCCCACTTTAAGGCCCGTGCCGTTCTAGTGTGCTCAACATATATTCGATTAACGTCCTCGCTTGTTAGTTGTGAAGCTCTCTAGTTAATAATAATGGTAAACACCCCCCTCTGGTATGGAATATTGAGGGCTCTCTCTCACGCCTGTTCAAGCAGAAGTGTGATAACTGTAAAAAAAAAAAAAACAAAAAAAAAAAAACACAAAATAGAAGATAAAAAAAAAATAAGTATTAATATATAATATATTATTATATATATAATTATATATATTATACTATAATAAGGAAATACTATTAGGCTAAAGAAGGCTTCCTTATAGGATAGCTAGAAAGTACTTACCTTATATATATAATATATATATATATATATATAAGGTAAGTCACAGTCTCAAAAGTAAAGGCGGCTCAATAATATATATATTCTATATATATATATATAGTATATATAAGTAGTAAGTCATAATAAGCTGCTAGGTTAGGCGGTCTATAAAAGGTCATATATATTAATTCTAAGCCTATTATAGGCAGCTCTAAGTATTAAGGTGCCTTGTTAGAGCTATGAGTATTAATATATATATATAAAGTAATAGTACCTTTAGTAGGAGTCGGAAGGGTTATATATATATACCTGTACTTAATGAGTATTATCGTACTCATAGTTATTAATAAGAAGGCTGATTAGTAGGCAGTCACTAAGTAAGGCTGTCCTAGATATTAGCATAGAGATACCTTATAAATATACCTAAGTATAGTCCCTCAGTCACTAAGAAGGCTGCCTATAGTAGTACAGATCAAGAAAGCTTAATACTTGTATATATATATACCTTAGTATGATAGCCAGTATAAAAGTATATACTTATATTTATATATATCTTATCTCAAGGTCAGTCAAGAAGCTGCCTAAGTATATGCTCAAGTATCAAGATAAGTACTTACTACTGAGAGCATATAAAGAAGACTTTCCCTAGTAGGCACAAAGTATAAGTATATGCCATATATAGGAAGCAGTCAATGATATTGACTCCAAATAAGGAATAGACAGTAACTAAGAAGGCTGCCATATAGGCATCTCTATAAAGTATGAGGTTTATGCCTAGTAGCATCAAGAAGGTCTCTAGGTAGGCAGTTAAGAAACTGCCTAGGTAGGCAGTCAAAGCTGCTAGGTAGGCACTAAGCAGGCTGCCTAGGTACGTCAGAAGGCTGCCTATAGCATAAAGACAGCTGCTAGCAGGGCATCAAGAGGTCTAGGTTAGGCTTTAAGAAACTGCCTATAGTAGGCAGTCAAGAAGGCTGCTAGGCAGGCAAGCTGCCTTGGTAAGCAGTCAAGAAGGCTGCATAGTTAGGAGTAAAGAAGACTGCCTAGGTAGGCAAGCCAAGAATGCCTATAGGCAGTTAAGAAGAGGCTAGGTAGGCATCAAGAAGGTGCCTAGTGCATTAAGAAGAGCTGCCAAGTAGGCAGTCGAAGTAAGTGCTAGGGAGCAGTAAGAAGGCTGATTGTAGGCATCAGAAGGCTGGCCTCCCATAGAAAGCGGCCTTAGACAGTTTCAAGAAGGTTTGACCATAGGCAGGAGAGGTGAGGAGGCAGTCAAGATAGGTGCCTAATAAAAGAAGCATGCTCTCAGTCAAGAAGGCGCCAGAGGGAGGCAGGCAAGAGCTGCGTAAGCATCAGCAAGCCCAAGGGACATCAAAAGACTGCCGAGAGCAGAAGAGCTGCCAGGAGGCAGCAAGAGTTGCCTAGGAGCAGGTAAGAGAGGCCCGAGGGGGCAGTCAAGAAGGCTGCCCGAAGGGCTCAGTGTAAATGATAATGACGGCGGTAGGCAGTTCAAGGATAAGTAGTGTAGGCCTATATGAATGGTAAGGCTCAGGGAGAAGCGATAGGTTAGTATAGACTAAGTATCATAAATGCGGCCTATATAGTTAAGACGATGCGTATATCAGCATAAGCTGGCACGGCGAGGGTAGATAGCTGAGTAAGGTTGGACCTAGAGATTATTAACTTCAGATATACCGACAATCGAGCGAAAAGGAATAAATGGATAGTGAAAGGGTTTTCAAGACCCAAGGTGCTATCAGCCCGCACGAAGAGGTAGTCAGTCTGAAATCTGTTCTTCTGATAGAGCGTGCGGAGTCGACTCGGACGCAAGAACGTACGAGCGTGCAGCGTCCTTTAACCTAGCACAATATAATTACGGATTTCCTTTCTCTTCTATCATGTTGCTCTCTACTCTATATACGATTATCATCTAAGACCATTAGATTATTAAAGACAGAATCATGAATGTGGCGCAAATAATTCGTCTCCGAGGGAGAGGAAGAGACGGCGAGTGTCCTCTCTTAGTCTATTCTATTGAAAATAATGTTTCGAAGATAAAGCAAAGAATACTATAGAGAGGCCTAAGAGTTGTTTTGAATCTTACTTATCCATCGCTAACAATGGCTTACCTTGAATATATGAGCAGTTAAGAAGATACGCCGATGATATAAGTAGCTAAGCAAGTAAAGTCGTGTCACTAGTATAATAAGGAGGTCTAGTGAGAAAGTACTATAAGAGGAATGATGAGGTAACCTCAAGTAAGGCGCGATATATGAGCAGCAAGTAAAGTGGATGGTCCTAGAGGCAGCTAAAGGAAGGCTGCCGAGAGACATCAAGAAGCTTACGATATAGTAGTGAGTAGTAAGGGAAAGTCGGCTGAAGAAAACCGCCAGGACAGGGTCCTAAGAACGGTACTATAGTTAAAATAGTATGACAGTACTCTATAAAAGTACCAGAGGCCTACTATAAGACAGGACCCATAGTACTAGGGATAAGCCATGGCGCGTAGGCAGGGGGGTGCAGGGGGGGGCACTTGCCCCTCCTAAATTCGTTTACGAAATAAGCAGGCAAAAGTTGATGAATCCTTAGTATGTAGAACAGAGCGACGCATCCCTTTAAGGAATTGAGTAGCAGAAAAACTCGGAAAAAAGCAAGGATACCATCTCGATAGTGATTTAATGAAGTAAGAAGAGTACATTTACTAATTAACGTCCTAAAGCGTATTATGAGTCTAATATTGTTGCTACTAGAAGTAAATGTTAATGTGTTTTCGTTTTCGAGTTATAGTCGGGCCTATTAGAGTCCGGACTCAACTTTGATGCTATTGGAGCATCTATAGCATGAGGCCTTGGATTCCTGGTTATGACATGTCTCTCTCTCTAGAACGTATTGCCGAGGTATGGTCATAGTGTACGAAGAAATTTTGCTGGCTGCCAGAGCCAGAGAAGACGGCCTGTAGGGTTGCCCAAAGCTGGTTAACACTCACTCAAGAGAGGGAAGGCCCGACGTGGAGCGCAGGTTGCCATATTCAAAGTGCTAGCTTGAGTACCAGTCTTAAGAAGACGAGGATTGCCACGCACACACAAAAGAACATGTCGTAACCAGCAAAATTTTTGAAGAACCTAGATTTTAATATAGTGAGTATTGGGCACATAAATAGAATAGAGGCTCGATAAGTAGATATAGGCAGCGGTAGAGAGTGTGAGTGTGTGTAGTGGGGAGGCCTATATAACGGCAGATAAAGGTATCATGCTCCGTTATGAAGGTAAGGCAAGAAGGCGCTATCAGGTACGTAATAGGCAGGGTATAAATATGACGGCCGTATATAGGATGCTCTATGTAATAAAGAAGCTATCGAGAGTCTGAGTAAAGGATTGATAGCGATAGGGAATGACTAACAAAGTATAGTAAATGGCGTATACCTATATATGTATATGATATAGTCATGATAAGATATATATCTGATGTATATAGTAGGTAAATATAATAAATAATATATCAGAACGCTCGGGCGTTGGCGCCACCGGAGTCTGCGCCAAAAGGCGAACAGTATCGTGCGCAGTCTAATCGATGATCGTACGGCGCAAAGACGCATAGGCGGCAGACAATTTTTATGCAAGCGCAGAGACGTAGGCACGCGCGAAGCTAGGCGCCAACTCTTTGAACGATATAGCTACGCGCCTCAGGAAGAATGAAACCGAGAGTAAGACAGAAGGCATTATTATGTGCTTCCTATTTACGCATTAAGAGTAGGTAGAATTAAGTAGAGGAAGCGTAGTAGAGCTGGTAGTTACATTTAGAATCAGACTCACGTGTGAGAAAACTGTAGCCTGATTATAGTAGTAAGTAGTAAGTAGATGTACCGCCGAGGTAGGCAGGCTTAAGACAGGGGCTAGTGTGAGTATAGATAGGTACAGTGATAAAAAAAGGCGACTACAGGAGCATATCAAAGAAGGCCTGTAGTGAGGTACCTCTCTAAGAAGTAAAGTATAACGGTCATAATAGGTATAGTGACAGTCCATAAGAATAAGTGACGTCCTATAGTAGCAGGTAATATGGAGTACCTTAATTATGTGGTATGCAGTAAATAGAGGCGGCCGATATGATAGGGTAGGCAGTATAGATATATAAGTGACGGTACTGAGGGTATAGCAGCTCAGTATAATAAAGGGTACGTGCTAGTATAGTAGTATGAGCAGGCTAAAAGAAGCGGATATAGGAGTAAGTACTATAGAAGAAGGCGGCCAAGTAGCAGTCAGAGAAGCGGCCGTAGGGAGCTAGTCTAAAGTAGGCTTGCCGATAGTAGTGCTCAGTGATGCGAGTGAGTGTAGTGAGATCGCACGATGGACGTTTCTATTGTGAGGGAGCCCTAGAGTAAGGTGGCTAGTCATACTAGGTCGAGGGATTAGGCTCATGAGAATAATGTAAGTGACTAGTAGTAGAGCAGCAATAAATAGTATGTGTACTGTATGATACTAGTTAAAGTAAGTAGCGCTGATTAGTAGGCAGGTAAGAAGACGTATAGATAATATGTACATGAGCTCACAATAAGGGCTAGTGCGTATAGGGTACAGGGTAGAAGGCGGTCTAGATGAAGTTCCTATGCATAAGTATTAAGCTACTAGTGAAGGAGGCGTATGATGAATAGCGTCGTGAAGGAGCAGGCAGAAAGCGGTGATATATATGAAGTACAGTGATGAAGAAGAGTAAATTATTCCTTTCTCTGCCAAAAGAGCTAAAAGCACGCGCGTTGGAGCCAAAACCAGAACTGGATATTAGGAGCAGGAGTAAAGATACTTCAGATAAGGCACACAAGTAAACGGCTCTCCTTAGGGAGCTCAGAGAAGTATAGATATATATATATCAAGAGCTGGGCGTGCGGCCAACCGAAGGGTATGCGACTCTATGAACAAAGCACCTATGGCCGCCCTTTATGGCGGAACCTCAAATCGGAATTGCGAATAGGCGTGCCAGAAGGCGAGATGGTGAAGCGCACAGCAGTAATGTTTTAAAAAAAGGCATGCGAATAAGCAAAGCGTCTTCAACAGTCCATGTTTATGTTGCGAGCGTCCAAGTAAGCCGCGTCCCTATAAGAGGCAGAAGTGAATACTACACTCTAAGAGCAGACCGACATTATGTCTCTACCACTTAAAAGGTTGGAACTTATCAAGTCTTGGTAACAAAAGCGTAGTGATAAATCATTTTAAAAAAAACGTAGGTATAAGAAATCTCAAGTAATGGACTGCTGTAGTAGTAGGCTAGTCAGAATAAGCTTGAGTACCGAGTAAGACAGGTCATAGTAAAGTACTATTGTACAGGTATATAGCTAAGAAGATAGCTATCTAGTGTGAGTGAAGCATAGGCAATAAAGTCATGCTAGATAGGTATATAGTGAGATATATTATAGTATACGCCAAGGTAAAGGTACGTGGTAAGAAGGCGTGCCACGGTAGGCAAGAGGTTAAAAGGACGGCCGTATGAGAGGCAGGCATAAAGTGTACTGTGCCTAATATAAGGTATAGTAAGATAAGGTAGTGTTAGCTGTGAGTCAGTTCCAGGCAAGTTGTATATTGACTACTTATAAGAAGTACTAAGGAGTAAGAGTGCCTATCAAGCAGTTACTCAATAATAAGCGGCCGAGGGTAGCAGTTCAATGAGAGTACGCCTAGCAGCCAGGCTCATGATGATATTAGATGGTATGGGCAGCAAGTATATATGAGTTGACTAGCTAGAGGTTAGTACTGAGCTATATAAGATGAGTGAGTGTCCGAGTAATGCTAAGCAAAAAGGGCTATAGAGCTAAGTCACGGTAGATAAGAAAGGATACGGTCACATATAGATAGGCAGTGAAGAGAGTGAACGTGACTACGATATGATATGATCTAGTCTAAAGGATAAGACTGAGGCCTAGTATAGGACAGGTTACTACATAGTAAGGCTAGTGCGAGGAAGCATACCTAAGAAGTACGACCCAAGGTACTCAAGTATACCATAAGGTACTGCCAGTAGATACCATATCAAGACGCATAGATACAAATAATAGGTATCTGACGAATATATAAGTAATAAATGCTGGATTCAGATAGTCTCTAAAGATAACAACAGTAAAAGATGGCAACTGTATGGCTCTGAAGGATTGGTCTCACAACTTCTCGCAGCGGGCTACAGAAGCCTGAGACCTCTGTGGGAGAAAAACATGGCGAATCCTCACACGCGACAAGATGGTTGCGGAGGAAACAGGTACGTGGTTAAATACTCGCAATTTACGTCAGCAGGTAGCTGCAGCAGCAGTCAAGAACGGCATACCAGCAAGGAAGCTGGCCAATGGTCTCAGCTCATATACAAAATGGATAATTTCGTTCGATCGTGGTCTCATGTGCAATCTATTATCAATATACACACTTACAGTAGGGTGGTTACTGTTGCAAGATAAGGATTTGAGCGAACAGTTCCACTCGTAAGCCGAAGACGAAAACACGTCGTAGGCGCAAAGTGGCAGACATAGCGTGCGCCATAGGGACGCGTAGGAGCGCAGTTGATGATGGAAGCCAAAGAATACTCGTGCGCCGCGATAGACGCAAGACGTGCACACCTAGGTGTCACAGTGCGGTGACTAGTAGAGCGTGCAGCGTCTAGCGACATTGCGCACTCAAGAAGAGACATGTGAATGATAACTTGCCGCTCGAGCGCGTGCTAGGAGTTCTAAAGAAGTACGGCTAGAAGGAAGTGAAGGCAAGAAGGTATCATGCTACGATATATATGGTGAACAGTCATAAAATTAAGTATCAGCTTAATAGGGATAGGTCGTACATAAGAAGGCATAAAGGTAGCTCAGGAAATAAAGTATACGCCTATAGGTATATGACTAGCTCATAGATATGCGTGCCTAGATGAGGGTGACCTAGAGTTCAGAATGAGAGCCCGAGGTAAGCAGTCAAGATAATAGTTATACCTAATAGGAGTCATGATCATATAAAAGTGTTAGGCCGTAGGCATGAGAGTCATGAAGTAGCTAGCCGATAGGAGGTCAGTAGTATATAAAGAAGGCGCGGATTAATACAGCAAGAAAGCGTACTGATGATGGGAATGACTAGAAGAAGTTAACTAGCCTAATAGGGAAGGCAGTATACCGAGTAAAGCTATGCGAATGTAAGCAGAAAAGGGTTATTGGAGTATACTAATAAACCACAAAATATGAGGCAGAGTCATGAATGATAGAACAGTCTCATAATGCAAAAACAGGTCATGAATGCGAGAATCTCAAGAAAACAGCAACCATTTTTAGAGGTGCGAGGAGCAGCAAGAAGCTGGCCAGAAGCTATTTCGCAATGCCATAGAAAGAGACGACGTGACGTGCGCGAAAGAAGCAGCAAGGAGCGCCGAAGCGAAGGCAGACGATGTGGCGAATAGCCACTGAGGAGACGGACAATGGCTAAGCTGTGTCGCGAAATTTATTTAGCTGCACGCATGAAGAGAGTAACGTAGGCTCTCACTGTTTTAGAGTGAGCAAAGCTGCCAAAGGAGCAGGTAAGAAGGTAACTACTCCTATTATAAAGGTAGGGCCTCACTCTGTGCGAAAGTTTAAAAGAGACTGTTCAATTGTGCTCTATGAATAGTGTGAAGTATGATGACTCACTTTATGTGTGACACAAGAAGCACGTGAGTCTTTGCCTTTGTGAACCAGAGTGATTCACGTCAGGCAAGAGCGTGCCTAGAGACAGCTAATAATCTATAGAAGAGCTGCGCTCAATTAAAAAAGACAAGGCACTTACTATAGAAATTTCGTACCTAGGGTGTTTAGCTGGGGCGAAGCAAGCAAGATCACCTAGTTACCATATTGTGAAGGAGACACAGCCTCAACTGAGAAGCTGGCCGTAAGTGTAAGTCTAGTGCAAGATAGTATTACGCCTAATGTATATAGGCATGAAAAGATTGCATATTTAGGAGTCAAGTTGCAAGAAGGTATTACGTAGCCGAGGATGCAGTCAAGAAGGCGGCCTAGGTAGTATCAAGAGGCTGCCGTAGTAGGCAGGAAATGAAAGTAACCTCAGTGCAAGAAGGCTTGCTTAAGGTAGCAGGATAGAATGAGCTATTGCGAGGAGCTCACAGCAAAGAAGCGTACCTAGGATGGCAGGGTAAAATATAAAACTGCCATAGTAATAAGGCATAGGTATATATAAGTATATGCAGGACAGGTAGAACGATACAGGTATATGCACATAGAATTGAGTGAGGGCGAGGTAGCAAGTGAAGAAGACGTGCCGTTAGTGAGGCAAGAAGCTGTGCCGAAGGCAGTGAATGAAGGTTGTAGGCATATACAAGATGAGCTTGGCTCATATAG